>JAVJIF010012814.1:0-154618 GCA_038442645.1 Agave tequilana
TTTAACACATGTATATCACCTGACCATCTAGTGTATTATCACCTGACCACCTGCCATGCTACTATTTGACAAGACCCACTTGTTATGTTTAGTTTGCTTGCTAAATATCATCATCCTGTCATGCTATCACTCAACACCCAGCATGATATACTTGACTTTGTGATTATCATGTTTACGGAATCCTGTCTTGTTATTATGGAACTAAGTGCCACACAGGCAAAGTGCCACACCAGCCTCGGTGGGCCACCTCTTGATCTGTGGGGGCCACCTCTAGAATCCATCCCTCAGAACAAAGTGCCACACCATACTCGGTGGGGGCCACCTCTTGAATCTGTTGGGCTATTCCTGTTATGTCCAGTTATTCCCGTAATCTGATAATTATGTTAATAAGCTACAACTTGTATGGGGAATGGGAGGAAGTGATGGATGCCTGAATGATACCTTGCTTATAGTAGTGGAATAAAATATTGACGACTAGTATTAGTGGGACTTTGGGCCCACAGAAGACAAGTGTTAGGGGACTTCGGGCCTCCAAACTGGTTCCAGGTGTATGGAAACTACTATAAGAAGTACTATCAGTTCTCCATCTGCTTCCGTTAACAACCCTGGCTTGCTTATATATGGATGTATGTGGGTTGGCCGTACACCAGGTCACATACCTAGATATATGGGTCAGACAAGTAATAATAATAATAGATTCTGTTATGATTCCTGTTACACTTGCTATACATGTTATGATTCCCGTTTTGTATTCCCGTTTGACTGTTATATGATTTGCAACTCTGATTCTATACGCTTGGATTTCTGTGGCATGAGATAATGGTATATAGATGAGGGTTTCCTTGTTTGGTTATTCCTTCGATGTATTAGTCTCATGGGACCGTGACTTAAGCGTATACAATCACTTTTGCTTGTAATCAGCTTCACTTGGTTTCCTGTTTTATGATGATTAGGTCATACCTGTTCATATATACTTCATTTGTGTTCTAACCCTCCTGTCTTCTGTACTTGACACTTGTGCTCCTCCTGACTCGCCACCTGGCATCTACTCGCCTGGGGAGTTTCTCACTGACTACCCTGGATTCTCATGTCCGGTTATGGAGCCCGGAGCGTGTGGATTCTCCCCGTTACTGCTCAGAGTGGCGCAGCGTAGCGTGGATCTCCAGCCCGACCGTCCAGGGCCACATCCTTCCAGGCCCCCTGTATGCCCCTCGAGTTTCCTCTTAGCAACTCGTGAGTGCCCTTTTTCTGTTTACTCTTGTACTTTCCCTTGTATACCTGTATGTGAGCTCCCTTTGTACCATTCACATATATATATCTTTTGTACTCTCGCATTTGCGCATATCTGTGATGTATTATTATTGTAATATTCATCACCTCTGGTGATAACTCTGTGATTGTATATATGTGTGTTGGAATGTATAATGCACCATTTGCTTCCGTACTCTGATTCTTGTCTGTACTGATGCTTAGCGTATATACGGGAGGGTAGTTCTGACCTACGTATATACGTTGCAGTGACGTCCCCGTATCGCCGGGATCGGGGCGTTACAGGATGGTATCAGAGCTTAGGCTCTAACTTCCTCAGTACGTCCAGAGGGCAAATTAATGGTAAAGAGATTGCAACTGGAATACATGAGTCTTGGTTATACATTCCAACTACAAGTGCAGAGTTATCTATTTCTTGACTATCTTTCCTTTGATTCTTAATTCCTCCTATCCTTTCCCTGTTTTGGTTTTATGAAGCCTTATACTATCTTAAGATATGACTAGACTAGAGAGGTAGTGGCTGGTTCTGCATGAAGCTATTATGTGATCTCTTTGGTGAATTCTATGAAGCTTGGTATTCTCCAGATCGATCTTGATCTGGCTATCTTTCACAAGACAGTAGTCGGCATTCTCTACAGATATTCTACATTCTCTACGGATATTCTTTCAGAGTGATTGGTGCCTGGTATTCGGGATTCTTAATTATCGGTCTTCTTTATTATGCTCAGGACTATCAGGGTTTTCTTTATCTTCGGTATTCTGGCTCATTTATTGCACAGCCACGACATCAGCAGTATTATTCAGCATTATTCGAAGATTTATACAGCCGGAAGTGCGGAGGATGATTATTGTTCAGTCGACCTGAGAGCCCTACCTCTAGTGCTTCATATCTTAATTGGTATAAATTCCACCGCTGTCCCCTTTGTATTCAATTTACCCCTTAACGAAATTGCGAGGACGCAATTTTTTGTAAGGTGGGTGGATTGTAATACCCGTTCCCGGAATACGTACTTAGTTTGCGTATTCAGATTTTCGTCGTATTTTTTTCGATTTGTTTCCGTATTTATTCTGTATTATGAATTCCTTATATGACTGTTTTGTCTTGGATTTGGATTCGTGGATTCGGAGTCAGCCCTAGTCTGAACCGAAGGCCCGATCCTAGAGTATTACTCGATTTAGACATTCTGATAATTAGAATTGACCGATTTTTAGTTTTAAATATCATTTTCCAATATTATATATTTTCTATGATTTTCTAGATTTTTCTAGAATTAAAATGAAAGTCTTCAAAACCGGTGTCGGCCAGTGCCGCTGACCGATTCCTGGATTTTTAATTCTCAAACAGTTTGGAATTTCATGATGGTCCTTTAGGCTTTATTCCTTAGAATCATATTTCTACCTACATTCTTTTTCTGAGGATTTTATGATTTTATGAAAATTCCATCGGAGTCGGTAGGTAACTGATTCCGGGATTTTTAGTTTTAAAACTATAAAGTATTTCTTAAAACGGATTTCACTATAATTCTTAGTTTAATATTCTTGATTTTTGGTAATTATTTGGGTCGTTCCGAGATGCTTGAATTTCGGACGATTCCGGTGTTTTCCCGAAAGATTTCCGCATCCGCAACTGAATCCCGGGAATCCGCCACTTCATTATTTTCATCTTCTTTCCAAGAAAGTATCTTCTCATTATAATTTCTTTTCCTTTTTCCTTTTTCCTTTAATTCTCTTCCTTCCTCCACAAGCCAAGCTTTTCCTATTTTCCAAAATTCCTATTTTTCCTCTCCACACACTTCCACCAACTTCCACTCACTTCCATCTCTCTTTCTCTCTCTCTCCCATGGCCGGCCAAGTGGCCAAGAGAAGGACACTCACCTCACCTCCCCACTTACAAAAACCCCCTCTCTTTTAATTATTTGCATCTCCTTCATAAAACCCAAACCATAAATACCTTTCCTTTCCCATTTCATTTCTTTTTTTTCACTTCATCACTTCTCTTCACTTCTTCTTCCTCCTCTCCCTTGGTGACCACCGCATCTCCCCGGCGCCTCCGGCCACACGACGCCGGCGAGAGACCCCGAGCTCCGCCACCGCTTCTTCTCACCAACATCACCAACAACTCCTCCATCTCCTTCCTCCTCAAGAATCCTCACCAACACCAAACCCATCTTCTTCCTCTTCATCATCCTCTTCCAATCAACCAATCCATGTGAGTAATTTTCATCACCTATACTTGGTTATTTCTAGTATGCTTAAGTTTACCTATCATGTTCAATTGTGTCTTCAATTTATGATTTTTGGATCATCAAACACAAACCCTAGAAAATCTGTCTGTTTACTGTTTCCAGACGATTAGTCGACTAGACCTATAGATTAGTCGACTAGAAAACCCTAGCTGAAACGTAACCTTTCTGGAGCACATTTTTAGTCGACTTAGGTTAATTATTAGTCGACTAGAAACCTCGATTAGTCGACTACTCCCTTTACCCTAGTCGACTAACCTTTCCTGAACCAGAAACCCAAACTCTCTGTATCACAGTATTAGTCGACTTGACATGACTGTTAGTCGACTTGAGATGTCTGTTAGTCGACTACTCTTTCCACCCAGTCGACTAACTTTTCCTGGATCAGAATATCAACTCTCTGGAACCCAGTTTTAGTCGACTATACCAAACTGTTAGTCGACTAACTCCACTATTAGTCGACTACTCTTCCATCCTAGTCGACTAACTTTAGCTGGTTGTCTTAGTTGATTCCCTTCTTGAATATGAACCTTACCCTCTAGCCTTATATCATGTATTAGTATTGCTTGACTTGTCACTTGACAAACATCATCTTACCTTCTCTCTTTCTCTCTCTCCTCTTCACTCTACATAATTATATCACAGTTATGGCGCATCCCGAGCTTCCGTGGATTTTGGATCTTTTGGCATATTGGTGATTTAGGCGAGTAGTCTCGCTCTTCTCTATTTGAGTTTCCCGTTTCATCGGTCGATAAGTATTTCGCTTCTTATTTCCATATTCATGTATTGCACTACATTGCTTGTATTATGGTAGCTTCATCTTGTACTTGTGCCATGCTATTGATATGCTTACTTCTTTATCATATACCATGCGTGGCCGACCCTTCGTGGTCGTTGGACTTTGAGTTACTTCCATGTTACCATTTGCCATTACTTCAGACTTGTTAGTTGTATGCTTCCTTTTAACACATGTATATCACCTGACCATCTAGTGTATTATCACCTGACCACCTGCCATGCTACTATTTGACAAGACCTACTTGTTATGTTTAGTTGCTTGCTAAATATCATCATCCTGTCATGCTATCACTCAACACCCAGCATGATATACTTGACTTTGTGATTATCATGTTTACGGGAATCCTGTCTTGTTATTATGGAACTAAGTGCCACACAGAGGGCTATTCCTGTTATGTCCAGTTATTCCCGTAATCTGATAATTATGTTTAATAAGCTACAACTTTGTATGGGAGGAAGTGATGGATGCCTGAATGATACCTTGCTTATAGTAGTGGAATAAAATATTGACGACTAGTGTTAGTGGACTTTGGCCCACAGAAGACAAGTGTTAGGGGGACTTCGGGCCTCCAAATGGTTCCAGGTGTATGGAAACTACTATAAGAAGTACTATCAGTTCTCCATCTGCTTCCGTTAACAACCTTGGCTTGCTTATATATGGATGTATGTGGGTTGGCCGTACACCAGGTCACATACCTAGATATATGGGTCAGACAAGTAATAATAATAATAGATTCTGTTATGATTCCTGTAACACTTGCTATACATGTTATGATTCCCGTTTTGTATTCCCGTTTGACTGTTATATGATTTGCAACTCTGATTCTATACGCTTGGATTTCTGTGGCATGAGATAATGGTATATAGATGAGGGTTTCCTTGTTTGGATTATTCCTTCGATGTATTAGTCTCATGGGACCGTGACTTAAGCGTATACAATCACTTTTGCTTGTAATCAGCTTCACTTGGTTTTCCTGTTTTATGATGATTAGTCATACCTGTTCATATATACTTCATTTGTGTTCTAACCCTCCTGTCTTCTGTACTTGACACTTGTGCTCCTCCTGACTCGCCACCTGGCATCCATATTCCTACTCGCCTGGGGAGTTTCACTGACTCCCCTGGATTCTCATGTCCAGGTTATGGAGCCCGGAGCGTGTGGATTCTCCCCGTTACTGCTCACTCAGTGGCGCAGCGGTAGCGTGGATCTCCAGCCGACCGTCCAGGGCCACATCCTTCCAGGCCCCCTGTATGCCCCTCGAGTTTCCTCTTAGCAAACTCGTGAGTGCCCTTTTTCTGTTTACTCTTTACTTTCCCTTGTATACCTGTATGTGAGCTCCCTTTTGTACCATTCACATATGTATATCTTTTGTACTCTCGCATTTGCGCATATCTGTGATGTATTATTATTGTAATATTCATCACTCTGGTGATAACTCTGTGATTGTATATATATGTGTGTTGGAATGTATAATGCACCATTTGCTTTCGTACTCTGGTTCTTGTCTGTACTGATGCTTAGCGTATACGGGAGGGTAGTTCTGACCTACGTAATATACGTTGCAGTGACGTCCCCGTATCGCCGGGATCGGGGCGTTACATACATGATAAATTAGATCTTCAAGCAGTTTGGTGTATATTTTTAGGATATTCTCAGACACAAAAAGATATCGTTATTGGAATCCCATCAACAAAAAGTATGTGATTTGTACAGATATCACTTTTTTTGAGAACACACTTTACTTTTCAGCATCTATAAGTTCCACTATAAAATCTTCGACCACTCATGTTACTCTTCCTGTACCACTAGAAGGCTTACCTCTACTTCAAGTTTATCAATACCGCAAGAAGATTACTACTGATCTTGACAGCTCATCCTCTCATCAGTTAACTGCTTCCACTAAAGTGTTTAAGCTTCTCATAGCTCTTCAAAAAGGTACCCGTTCTCGCACTATGTCTCTTATAGATAAAGTGTTATCTTTCTCTCATTTATATCCTACATACTTTAGTTTTGCACCAAATTATCTTTTGTCTCTCCCATAATCATTTCGTGATGTTGCGTTGGATCTGAAACGAAAAAGTGTTATGGATGAAGAGATGACTGCTTTGCAAATGAAACATGAGAATTAACTTCTTTACAACAAGAAACATAACATGTTGGTTGATATAGATTTACACTATAAAATTTCTCCCGATGGACAGATTGAGCGCTTAAAGGCAAGATTGGTTAATAAGGGCTACACACAGACTTATGATGTTGATTATATTTAGACTTTCTATCCAATAGCTCGTATGCGTTTTGTTCGCATTCTTTTATCAATTGCGATTGTGAGGCAATAACCTTTATATCAGTTACATATTAAAAATGCATTTCTGCATGGAAATTTTCAAGAGGTGTATATACTTCAGCTCCCCGATTATGAGGTTTAGGAGGAGAAAGCAAATGTCTGCAAACTCAAAAAGATAATCTATCATTTGAACCAATTTTCACGCACATGATTTTACAAATTCAGTAGTATTGTTGCACATAATAAATTGAGACGGAACTCCTCTAATCACTCTATATTTGTATGACATTCTTCTATTGGTATTTAGTTAAAAGGTTATTTGAGTTTTCATTTTCAAATGGAAAACTTGGTCTCTTCAGGTATTTTTTAGATATTAAAGTTGCTCGCTCTCCAAAAAGTCTTTCTCTATCTCAAAGAAAATACCTCACTGATTTATTGAAAGAAACTGGTACATTAGTTTCTAACCTATTGACACTCCTATAGATCACAATATTCATTTCGATCAAAACCTAGAAGAGTCATTTGCTGATTCTTGAGAGTACAGAAGATTGACTGGTAAACTAATTTACTTAATTATCACTCGACCTGATATTATATTTGCCGTGGACATGTTAAGTCGATATATACAGAATCTGTATCAACTTTATTGGACTGTTGCTTGTTGTATCTTGTGGTATCTTAAAGAGACTCCAGGTAAAGGATTGTATTACCGTCCTTCCTTTCATTTGGATATTGTGAGATATTCTAATGTTGATTGTACTAGTGATTCTATTGATTGTCGTTTTACTACTACTTATTGCACTTTTGTTGGAGGCAATTTGATGATATAGCAATGTAAAAACAAAGTGTTATTGCTTGATCTACTATTGAGACTAAGTATAGAGTCATGACTTATACAACTTGTGAATTAATGTGAATTCAGTTTCTCCTTTCTGAAATGGGCGTTATCTATAACAAGCTAATGGTGATGTATTGTGACAATCAAGCGGGTATATATATTGCCAATAATCATGTTTTCATTAGTGAACGAAGCATATTGAAGTCGATTGCATATTATTTGAGACATTATGATGACACATCAGATAGTTATTTTATTCATCACATCAAGTTGTCAACTTGGAGATATCTTTACTAATGCTTTATATAGAAAGAGTTTTTCAATTTTGTGTAGCAAGTTAGGTATGATTGACATTTACGTTCCACCTTGAGGGGGGAGTATAAAGTAGAAAGAAAGAGTATTGAGTAGTAATAAGATTTTTCTTTATTTTGATTTTCTTATTTTGGTTTCCTACTTCAACTTGAATATTATGTGTTATCCTAGTCTTATTAAGACTAGAGGTTTTCTTATCATGTAATTATGATGCCTATATATTTGGGGCATTACCCAGATTAATAATAATATACGATCTTTAAAAAAATTCAATTTCTACTATAATACTATTTCTTTCTACTCTAATAGCGTGAATACACTTTTTACTTAATTATGGGGGTTTATCCCAAAAGTAGGCGTTAATGCCCTTGCTGAATCATTAGGGTTCATCCCAAAGTTAGGCTTTAATGCTCTTCTTTGTTAAATAAGAGGGGTTAATCCTCAAAAGGAAGCGTTAATGCATGCTGAATCATGAGGATTCATCATCAAAACTAGGCTTCAGTGTGCTTTAATTGCCAAAACTAGGCTTCAATGCCCTTACTACATCGTGGGGGTTAATCCCCAAAATTAGGCATTAATGCCTTTGTTGAATTATGGGGGTTAACCCGAAAATTGAACTTTAATATCCTTTTATAGAATAATAAAGTTTAATCCCTAAAACTAAGTGTTAATGCCCTCGCTAAATCGTGGGGGTTAATCCCCAAAACTGTGTTGATGCCCATGCTATATCGTGTGGGTCAATCCCTAAACTAGGCATTAAATGCCCTAGCTAAACTTGCTAAAATGTGAGGGTGACTCTCTAAAACTAGTCGTTTAATGCTCTTTTGGTAAAATCATGGGGCTTAATCCACAGAGAAGGTGTTAATGCCTTGCTGATAGTGATGAAGATTCATGATAGTGGCGATTGTTACAACAGATTGATTGTAGAAAAAGACATAGAGAGAGGTGAGAGAGAGAGGGAAAGAGAAAAGAAATCCCCTTTTCTTTCCTTCTTTCCCTTTATTTGCAGCTGCTATTCTAATATATATATATATATATATATATATATATATATATATATATATATATTGCCCACGCGGATCTTTTCTTTTCGTGATTTATCTATCCTTTTTTCTTCACTCAGGTGCTCGTTTTTATAGGAAGAGTTACACAGGTATCCCCCTTAATCACCAAAGTTTGATCATCTTATCCATGGACTTGAAACCTAGTTTTCAGATGGGGTTAATCCAATTTTCAACCTGTTTGAGGTACAATTTAAGAGTAAGCGACCTTTTTTGCTTGGAACAAGATTCTTCCTAACTTTCGATGAAAAAAGTTATATTTTCAATAAGACAATACATGAAAGATTGGATCTCTGTCAGGAAGGTAACAAGGTTATGATAGGATTTCAATATGGAAATGCTCTTTTTCCTCTCTCCTCTCTCCTCTTAAACTATTTATTTAGGATTGAGATAAACTTCATCCATTAGAACCCAAAATCATTTGTACACATGAAACCCAATATGTATCTTTAATGAATGAAATTCTAGTTCATCTCAATACGTTTTAATCCAATTTGAAGAATGTATTTATTGAAACTTACCTCAATTTTTTCCGTAAGGTTGTTAGATGACAAGAATCAGCAGGTGCATCGGGAGACGCTAGCTATGTTGACACCTCCTTAGCACCCACATCATCTAGCCCATTCCCCAATACATTATTAATATCAAATAAAAAGTAGTAAAAATAGTTCAATTCAAATGAAAATCAACAAAACCTGAAACTAGGCCGGCTACAATCATCATAAAAAATAAAAGAACAAAAAGTTAGAGCAGTCCACAACCAAGTAGGAGCAACAAAGTTAGAAGCCCTAGATGCCAGACAATCTGCAATGCAATTATCCTTCTGATATATGTGAGTAATGACAGAGTCCATCTGAGTAAGATGACCCAAACACCTCTCTTAAACTTACCTCAGCATTTATAAGGGAACAAAATTGAACCAGGATTTGGTGGTTGCAATCAACATTTTGAATAGAATTTGAAGGATGGGGTTCCTATTTTCTCTAGACTAAGTGGTTACAATGATAGAAAATTGTACTTTAGTCCTTAACTAACACAAAAATAGATACAAAGTCCAAATAAGGGATTGCCTTCCACATTTCTAATCTTAGACTAGTAATTCATTTCAATAGGTGGGTGATTGTTCACCATTTTTGCTCTCCTGGATCGCATGGAAGATCACATATCAGCCCAAAAGTTAGTACACGGTTATATAGAGATTCAACTTCCACCATCACTCAATTTTAGTCCAAAAAACATACGGTAGTGTTAAAGCAAAGAGCTGAGTCATGACTACAAAATTTTAGTTGCAATGATTGAATACAAACTTAATGGCACTCCCTCTTATAATTCAAATAATAAAATGTCCTTCATAAGTTCAACTGTTAAACCCAGTGATGGGGGACGAACTTTAGAAAATCTCAACCTAGGGTTTTTCTTTCAAGATAGGGTTTGGGAATCTCTCCCTAAGGTTTTCTCACCCGAAGCACACAGGCTGCTCAAAATGCTCAAATAGCAATTTTCATTGCTAATCATTAACTGAAGAAAACAATAGTAATCTCAGCCTTATATAGGCCTACAAAAAAAATAACTCCCACCACAACCGATGTGGGATAATACCAACCAACAATATAACAACTAAAACAAACTACAATAAGATAAGTCAACAACTAAATCAAACAAATCCTACTAGATGTCCCCATCATTCCCCGGGGTTGGGAAAACTCGACCCTATCGAATGCAGATCTCAACTCTTAATCAGGCCATGGTGGTGGCCGTGGACCCAGCATATATGCATCAAGGCTGAACCAAGGCGGTGTGGGTGGGACTGGCTTCTGTGACAGATTTGTTATACAGGATGACAACTCAAGCAATGCACAGGTAACAGAAAGAGACGCATCTTCCAGGATGAGAACTGAATCAACTGTACTTCGCACCATGACTGACCTCCTGTGACTCTATGTCCTGTAGGAAGATCTGCAAACGATCGTACAAGTCAAGTGATCTTGGGACACTGACACCCTCATAGTTGGTGTGGATGTCATTAGCTCCATGGCAAGCTCTGCTGATAGATCTACTGAGTTCTTTATGAGAGGAAGAGGCTTTTCTATCTTTGGCTCTGGTTCGGATTCATCAACAACTACTGGCTCTGGCCCTATCTTAGCTGCATTATCTTGTTCTGGCTCGTACTCCAACTCACAACAACTTCTGACCCTGACTCCTCGAGAACGTCAGGCTCGACAAGGCCTGAAGGCTCTGGATCTGTGTCCCTCTTTGCAGCCTGAATTGCTGCAAGTTTTTCTAGGGCCACCCGAATCTTAGTGTAAAGATCTGTGATTGACCGGCTCTCGGGCTCTTGCTCAATATTGGGCTCTTTATAGTTTTACTCAGATGAAGATATGGGTGGAACATAACGAGCGCGAAGAAAGTCTTGCAAGAGAAACCAATATCGACATAACTTATGATTGTTCTCTACCTAATAATATGGCTCTCCCCCAACTTCATTCGGGCATAGAGACATTTTTGCTCAGATGTCAGAGAAAAATAATTGAAAAAAGTTTCAAGATTGCTCTCCCAGTCTTCATAACCGTAACGGTCATAAAAACCACGAAAAGTCAGAACAGCCGCATACATTTTCCATTCAACTTCCTTTGGATCACCATTAGTATGAATATATTGACCACAAAAATAAAATCCCATAAGAAAATTTCAGTGCACAAGCTCAAAAATTACCCAAGAATCTCAAAGGCTCGAACTGGACCCAAATCGGACTGTTGTAGGACTTATAGCAGCACCAAATAGAAATTGTGGAGGTCGTCTCTGCTGCTTGAACGCTGTGAAAATCTATGTAGTAGCTCCGGGGCTCTGTCATGAACCCAATGTTTCAAACAGAGCTCAAAACGGACTCCGAACGGGCGAGCTTTGGGTTTTTTTTGTGTGGGGGGGAGATATACAGGAACTGCAGGTTTACTGTTCACGTGTGAACAGTAATCGGCGGGTTTACTGTTCAGGTTAACAGTAATCGGTGGTTTTACTGTTCACATGAACAGTAATCATCTAGGTTTTTTTTCTTTCTTTTTTTTTTTTGAATTTCAAGTAGGTTTTTGGGAATTTGTGGAAGTTTTGGTGGAGAAAAAAAGGTTTTTGTGGAAGTTAGGATTTTGTGGAAGAAGTGAAAAAAATCAGGATTTAGCTCTGATACCAAAATGATGGGGGACGAACTCTAGGAAATCTCAACCTAGGGTTTTTCTCCAATATAGGGTTTGAGAATCTCTCCCCAGGGTTTCTCACTTGAAGCACACAGGCTACTCAAAATGTTTAAACAGCAATTTTCATTATCAATCATTAACTGAAGAAAACAATAGTAGCCTTATATAGGCCTATAAAAAAAATAACTCCCACCACAACCGATGTGGGATAATACAACCAACAATAATAACAACTAAAATAAACTACAATAAGATAAGATAAGTCAACAACTAAATCAAACAAACCCTACTAGATGTCCCCATCACCCAGTCATGATGTACCCTAAACTAAAGTTCATATCAGACATGAGTGGATAAGACTTCATTGGTTTATCAAGATTGAGTTAGGCACAAGCTGACTTTTGAGGATGTCCTTTTGTTGTTAAATAATTAGAAGGTTATTCAAGATATATACACCCCAAATCTTACCTATTTAGAAATTAAACCCCCTTCCAAATCATTAGGATTGCTAATTTACTCCTCAAATCAGTCCTGGGTTCTCTCTCTAACCCAATCACCTAAACCCTCGATCGGTCAACCCATCACCATTGAGAATCTTGAGATATTCGCTGGACCCTTAATCTGTCATTTGTTGCTTCTCATAGATCTTTAACATCTAAGGTAGGGCCGGTTACAGATCGGGTTTGTGTTGCATATTGCAAGATTCATGGATCCTTACTTGCCGCCATTTGTGTCCCGATCTTGGCTGGTATCTCCCATCTTCTTTAGGCAACAAGGATCTCTCTCTCTCTCAATAATTTTTAGGTTATGGGATTGCCATGATGATGATGTTCAATTATTATTTCTCCTCCAAATCTGCTATTTACCTTTTCTATTTGGGGTCTTTGTTTCAAACTTGTGCGTTAAGAGTTATTGTTTCTTGACTCTTTCCCTTTTTTACTCTCTTCTTCGTGATCATTTTTTCCCCTTATACTCAAAAGGATAATAAGGGGAAAGGGGGGGAAAAGAGACTGTTGCTTTATTCTGGTTCTCTTCAGATCCATGTTGGTGATTCTCTCTTCTTTATTTTCTTTATATGGAGATTTCAAGGGGGTTCCTGCAGTTTACCCTTTGTTTGGGTTTTTTTTGATTTAAATTGGATTTAAACTCTATGAATTCTAGGAAGAAAATCATTGCAGCCAAAAAAACTATAAAGATTAGGAGGGAGAAATTGAAGGGTAACGTTGGAATTTTCTAAAACCATCAATTTAACGGTATAAAAGGGAATATTCTCTTTTTATTCCATTACAGTAATGAAGGGGTGTATTTTAATTGGAGAACACTGATTTGGGGGGTAACTTAGCAATACCAATTATTTGGGGATAAATTTCTAAATAGGTAAGATTTGAAGGGTATATATCTAAATAACTCATGATTAAAATATCATTAGAGAGATGAATTATCGAAATAAGAAGACTTGGTCACCTTCAACAACCTCATCCACAATGCTTAAAGCAACCCTCCTTTTGTTTCTGTCTTAATCTAATAAAGTAGCCGCCCAAGACGTCGACCTAATTAATAAGGAATATCACATAAGCCAAATCGTGAGAAGGAATGAGAGAATAGTAGAGTGACGGTCAAGAAATATCTCCAGTGTCCATTTTAACTATTTAGAATCCATCATTCAACAAGAAGATGAGATCGACAAAGTTGTGGTACATAGAATCCAAAGAGGATGGTTAAGGTGAAAAAGTGATTGTGGGGTTCTATGTATCATAGAGTACCCATGAAATTGATGAAAAATTCTATAGGAGTGCTATAATACCAGGTATTCTCTATGAGCCATAGGGTTTAACAGTTAAGAAACATGTTAAAAGAGAATCTTGAGATGGATGACTAACAATATACTAGGAGAAAGGATGCAAAATTGACATCCATAAGAAGTTAGAGATTTCTTCTACTGAGAATAAAATAAGGAGAATTGATTGAGATGATTTGGGCATGTGCAACAAAGGATAATAAGTGTGTTAATTAGGAGAAGGGACAGGACTACAGTTACAGGAGAAACGAGAACCATATGAAGAGCCAAAAACTTGGATGGAGATAATTAAAAAGATATGACACTGCTTGATTTAACTAACAAGATGACCCTCAGCAGAGAGTGCATATAAGACAATGATTTATGTAATAGATCCCAAGATAAAAACTTTCTCGTTGTTGTATCCAGTGTTCTAAAAATCGGTTTCATTATTCGTGCGGTCCAACACTAAATAATGATTAATCGGAGATTTATCGGGGATTAATCGTTTTTGAAAATTTTAATATATTTAATTATATTTATACACAACTACATGAATATATACAGTTAATTGTTGAAATGCCTAAATATTATACAAGACAATATCTAGATGTGAAGTTATAAACCATGATATGATGAACAAGACAATATGAATAAATAGTAAAAAGAATAAGTAAAAGAACTTATCTCTTCACATTGGTAATCCAAGATTTTAAATTTTGCAACATAAATATAAATCAAAGAACTTACTTGTAAAATAAGATAAATAAAAAAATTAGTCAATTTATCAATCAAAATAATGAACTTTAAAGAACGATGGAGAAAGATTGCTAAATAAGTTAATTTGAAAAATAATCAAAAATAATAAAACATAAGTATCACTTTATACAAAATATACAATAATAAAATATCATAATTCATCTACTATTTAATAAATAACAATTCATCTACTATTTAATAAAAGATTATTATCAAATCATCAACATTACAACATAAACTACTTAGCGATTCAACACACACAAAGTGAAGTTTTTCAAATAAAAAACATATGCAATACCTAAATGATTAATCGGGAATTAATCGATTAATCGGGATTAATCGTTTTGGACCCCATTAATCGCCCGAGCGCATAATCAAAGCGATTAATATAATAAGCGGGCTTTCACCGAATAGGATTAATCGGCCGATTAATCTGATTTTTAGAACAGTGGTTGTATCTCAGTTCCTGCTTGAAGTACACAACCCTTTTAACTTACTCCTTCGTGGAAATAGAAGTGAAAGCAAGAAAGCATGCACTTGACACCTATTGGCACAATTAAAATAGTCATAATATTCTATAATAGTGAACAAAAAAAAAGAGAAGTATGTTGCCAATAGCACACTATATAAGTTGGGCATGTTTTTGCCAGTGTAAAGACAATGACTCTCTGAAGGGAAAGCCAACGGATATGCATAGATTGTCTTTATAAGCTGCCATAGGTTAGAAGAAGTCAATCAGTTACAAGAAGAAGGATTGACAAGACAAACATAGCTCGATGGTTGTGACTACGGTTGTATAGTCTGAATTTGATTTAAATTTGGGCACTGTTTTAAATTTTCAGTTTTGGGACATCTAGTGATTCGGGTCCATGTCAAAATTCCATAAAATGTTATAAAAAAAATAGACAAGAATGGTTGTGACTTCGTTATCCTCAAAGAACTGGGATAAAAGGTTTTGTTTTTGCTATTTTCGCTTATGATTTATATACAGTATACGTTGACATAACATTTCTCCTTTAATTCTTTGAGTTCCTCGATTCAGAATACTCACCTTGACATTTTATCGTGATTATTGGGTTGTGTGCCATGTCCCAGCCCATGCGTACACAGGAACAAACCCATTTACATTGCACTATTACAAACAACGGAAACAAATGACATGATACATGTACGCGGATGCCACTAATCTTGAAAATCTAGGATACAAATACATTGTAAATATGAGAATAATCAAGAACAATAAAGTAATATGTGCATGTAAGCTAGTAGTTAGTTATTTAAAACTCAGGTAATGTAATATTCCCAAGTTAAGTAAATCAATTGTTATGAGAATTATCATTCTTTGTTGAGAAAGTGGACAAGTTATATAAATGCATCTACAAGTCAAATGGAACAATTACCCTACAACTCATGTATTGTGCTTTCAACCTCTTAGTCCTACATACATCTTTGATATATCTCGTATATATTATAGAATTCAGGATACACCATAGGAGCATCCAACTAGTGTCCATCAAGTATCCAAGTATCAAAATATCATACAAGTGTGGAACATGAATACATCTTCTATATAAATGTATAAGTGTGACATAGGAAGATGGCTAAGGCGTGAAGAGCAAAAGGCTGAGTAGGTTTAAATAAAGTGGACATGCTTGGAGACAAGGTATATGGGACACCCAATGAGCTGCAATAAATTTGCATTGTAATCACTGGATAGAGAAGATATGATAAGAAAGTTACATTGTTACAGGTAGGCATTGGGGGGTGACAAAAACCTACGAAAAATGCTTTGTTTTGTTTGAAAGCAGTGTTTTAAATGCCGGCTGATAAATGTTGGCCGACATTTCGTTTTCAAAATCTCACCGCCATGACATCCCCATCATCAGTTGAAATAGTGTTTTGAAAAATATCGGCCGATATTTCAAGAAAAATCCGATATGTTGGTCGGCATTTTGGGAAAATGTCAGCCGACATTTAAAAAAAAAACCCAATATGTTAGTTGATCTTAGAAGTTAGAATAATTGAGAAAATTCTATAATGAATTAGTGAGTGTATGCAAAATATTAAGATAAATATACATATCCTAAACATATTTATATAGTTTTACATAACATATATATGTGTTGAACATATATTTGTTATCCGTCATGACGTCCGAAATTACTAGGTGACCAAGAAATATCTCCGAAATCCGAAATCTGACATTCGATTACGACATCCAACATTTTCCTGATATCTGACATTTAAAACACTGTCTAAAAGGTAAGAAAAGATGATAGAAAGGTAACAAAAGAGGACCATTGGGCCTAAAGATAACACAAAGGGAAGTTGTGAGGAAGGATTTGAAATATCTAATATACACAAGATGTTTCTTGTGGGAAGCAATGGCAAGCAAGAATCAATTTATTCCCACCACCTTTAATAGAGTTTGGAAACTAGTAACACCAGCAAGAAAGCAACAAGAAACAAACCGTAGACCATCTTATTATATTAGGAGATTGGCACTCCATATCTCCAGCATTTAAAGGTTGGAAAGTTCATACTAGACAACTCATGCATCTAATAAATATCACGTTCGATAAAAACAGAGTTCTAAATGCAAAAGGCGATGCTAAGGTGGTCATCTATCACCTGAGGCAAGAGGCACAAAAACCACTGCTCAAGCGAAAAAGCGACAAATATTTTAACTTGTGTATATAAGTATAAAAATAAATATACAAGTTACAACAAATAAAATAAAAATGAAGCAATGAAGTAATAAATCGCAATTAACATCACAAACTAGGTATCTAGTAAGTAGAACATTCAAACAAGTGAAGAAATACCTAGAAATCTAAAGTTCCCAATTTCATACGTCATAAAAATAAATCATTCAAATGCAATGCTAATTCATCTCAAAGATCTCATAAAGACATGAAAACAACAAACAAACATTCCAATTAGAAATTTTCAATTCATAATTTGTTCTTTTTCAGTATTTCTATACAAAAGAAGCATTAATAATGCATATTTCCAAAAAATTGTTTACAGTTTTACACTAAAAAAAAGAAAGCTTTAAAATCTGTTATGAACTAAATACTTAGTAAGTATTTAAGTTTAAAATTGAAGAAATAGATGAATTGGGACATGTATTATCTAAATAATAAAAAAAAATAAAATTCAGTTTAGTTTATGCAAGAAAAAGGTAAAAGGGATAAGAAGCATAATATGCTAAAAAAACATATTTGAGATTCTGAATTGAAACTTATCTTTTTTAATATGAGAAAAAGATAATAATACGGCGGAAATCGAGTGGGAGCAGAGAAAGGGAGAGAGTATACAATGAAAGAGAAGAAGAATAGCAGCAACTACTCTTTGAAAGGGCAAATTGTGCCCTAACTATGCCCAATGATATTCTCACCCCTACTTTGTTTTAAATTTTTAATATCTTAAAGTGTACCCTTTGTGGACAATTACAACATGTAAGGGGATAAACTGGAGGTGTTGAATAACCCCTTTCTAACTTGAGGCGACCGCATGGGCACCTCGCCTGGAAGCGCTTGAGATGCTCGCTTGGACGCCTTTGATGATGCCCAACGCTCGACTGAGTTACAAGCGTCACCTGGCTGCTAAGCGACCTCGCCTTTAAAGCACTGAACAAAAGTATGTTATGCATACGACCAAGACATTGGTCCTTTAAAAACGATAAAAGTTTTGTCATTGTTGTTGTTTTCCTGAATGTATAAGAGTCATTAAGAAATTTAGCAAATAACACCTAAAGATCTACTAGCAACCAAACATACAAACTAGGAAACTAAATTAATATTGGATTGAAAAATAATTCCTATTATAAGTTAATCTCAAGTTTGAAAGTGGAACATAGAGCAAGAAAATCTTCAAATTAATCCACCTCAATTCTATGGTCAATTAACTTCTTTTTTCTTCTTCCATCCAGATTCTTTAGGTATATTAGTACTCGACCGCTCCAAAGCTAGGAAGGAAACTACAAGATCTACCTTCCATTCATGACCGAACTAATTGTCACCTAAGTCTGACACCCACATGAAACATCTGTTAGGAACTCCATCTTTCCACAAAGGACTGCAGCTACTTTAACTCATTGTTCTTTTATCCCCTAACAGATTTTGCTAAGTGGAAACCCAAACAGCCTGTACATTCTTTGTAAACCCTCCAAAACGAGTAGAATATATACTCAAACGTATTAAAATACTAAACTGAGTATATATTATAATTTTCAAATGGGGGATTTATTAAAAAATTGGGTGTTAAACTACGATAAAGTGAATTACAAATACAATTATTGATAAGGGCATACAAATACAATTATTGATAAGGGCAATGTCCAAATGTTTATAGATACAAAATTGACTAAATATAGAAAATTCAGAATAATGGAATGTCCTAAACAAGAGTCCTAATCATTATAGTATTACTACAAATAAAAAGTTCAAAATATTAATATATTTCTTAACATCCCCTTAAAACTCACAATTCTTTGAACTTTGAGAGTTTGCCTAGTCGGAAAAAAATAGAAAAAATGAGTGTTGGAAATGCAGAAGTGTTGAATTGCTGATGATGATTTCAAACTGCTTAATTAGTAATGTTTAAGTTTTGAATTGCTGAAAATGAATTGTCGTTAAGAAAGGTGCTGAAAATTTCCCACCTTCTAATAGAGAACCCATCACAACCAAAATCAAATTCAGATTATTCAGGATTAAAATCTAATATGAAATAAACCCACAAAATTCAAACAATAAAGTACTACATAACACTATCCCACTGTGAAACTCCTTTTAGAACCTTCCTTTAACCGGCACCTTTAATTGTCTCTTGCTTTAACACATTTATGTGATCCTCCCCTAAGTTCGGATCTAATTGCTTTATAATACTGTAATCCTCTTTTAAAATCTCAAACTACAATACACTTATGAACAATAATAATAAACAATTACAAAGAAGAATACCTGACGAAGAGACTCAATATGAACAATAATAACGAACAATTGCCGCACGATAAACAGTAACTGATGAATAATAATTGATGGATAACGACTGGTGCCACTGGTGATGGTTTTTCTTTTCTTTTGGGAGAGTGGCAATATTGGGAATGGGATTGAGAATTGACAAGAAAGTGGGTGTTGGTGAATTGAAGGCGTGATAGTCTTGATGAAGTAAAGGTGAAGAAGAGGCATGGAGAATTGTAGATTAAATCAACGAAGAATTAAATGTCACGGCTTAGGATGGCTCGATACCATATTAAACTAGACTGACTTCAATGGTACCCTAGAAGTACAAAATACAATTACTGATGAGAATTCCCGAGCATATATACATACATAATTGATTAACTATAAGTCTAACATAATGAAAAAACCTAAACAAGTATTAACTATAATAGCATCCCAAAAAAATGGAAAATACCGAATAAGTGAAAGTCTAATACCTAAATAATATTGTATTTCTTAACAACGGGCAAATAAAGTTTAATCATGAAGAAAATGAAAGGGGGCAAAAGGCCTCCTTCTCAAGCAGAGTATCTGTCTACAATATTTCCCACCCAAACAATTAAATGTCTTTTAAAAAATCTCCCCAATATAAATTTTAAAAATTGTAGCTTTTTAGACTAGTAACCCCTACTCTCTTGAACTCTGACTTGGGGCAATGAGATAAATGACAACATTTTTCAAAGGGGTAGCCAATTAGAGAAAAATTGGAGTATTAAAGTTGATTCTCTCATTGCCTGATGATGTCTTGATTATGTCTTGTATTCTGTGAAGTATACATTTAAGTTTGTATCGGCCTTGGATTAGAGTTTGGGTCCATTTCAGATATACAAGGATATTATTGGAAATGTATGTTTGTACGAGGGTTGTAAGGTCCCTCTATAACGTGTCTTGTAAGAGAAAACACTAGATGAGAAAGGAGAGAGAAGATCTTAATGTTATGGCGGCTATGATGGGAGAGGTATAATTTCTTGGGAAATTCTACTTACACCCATCCTCTTTACTGTCTACACTCACCCTAAAATGATTTTTTGAATTATAATTTTACCTATAGATGAAAAGTCTATAATACCCTCTATTTTTTCCCTCTCATTTTCTCTCCAAGAGTTTTCAGCATTTTTCTTTCTGCACCCCTTACTAAAAAATTCTCTAAACCCTAAAACTCTTTTTCATCTCCAGAGTTTAATTCGATCAATGGAGGCTGAAGACGGAGGATTAGATGCTTAGATAATTCGATCAATAGAGGTTTAAAAAAGAAAAGGTATGATTAAAAATTCATTTGTTCCAGTGAACAGATTGATAATCTATCTAAACCTACAGGAAGAGCAGATGAAAAAAGAATTTTACTTTCCTAAAAGAGTAGCTTGCTTAAAGAAAGAATAGGATTGAGTGGGAGAGCAAAATGTAAATTTTAGAAAAGAAATAGGTAAGTACGTTTGAAGCATCAGTTATTCTATAAGAGAATCCAAAACTTGGTGCTATGTGACATGTTTTTCGATCCATATGTATAGATACAACAATATTTGAGGCGCCAAAAACATCAAACCTCTATTTCCTTGTGACCAATCATGTTTATTTTCATTTAATAGATTTTCCTGTTTTTCTCCTTGTTTTCAGTTTCTGCCATTTCTTTTCAAATTTCGTAGGAGTAGAAACTGTCCTATCCTTAGGGAAGATCAATTGTTTCTGATGAACACTCAACTCTAATACTGTCCTTTTGAAGAGATACCATTCTTTGTATTTACAAAAACCAACACTGACATAAATCTGGAAGAAAGTAAATTTATTGAGTCGATTTCATAGATTTTCATAGAATACTGTTAAAAGAGAGTAAGGTTCAGTCTTGTGCTTGGATATTTATCCCTTTAAAGTCCAAAATTTCAAATTGCATTCACTTGTTGAAGCTCATAGGGCTACTGTGCTACTTCTATTAATCTAGCATTAGTGTCAGTTTATCCAATTTTCAAGCACTTTCCTCCTTCCTTGTCTCCCTTGTTTCTAGGACATTGCTATATGACACCACACTTTGATATAATTGAATTCCTTAGGTTAGGCTATGGAAAGGGGGATGGAGGGGCTTTGTTAACGAAGAGACATGGAGATGGAGGCGGTCTAATGAGTATGCTGGGGAGGAGACACATATTCGGAAAGAACAAGGTTTTTGTTTTGTTGGGATTCAATGAGTAATTTTAAATCTAAGTGATGATAAGATAGAAAATGATAGTTTGAAAAGTTTTAGGGGTGTATAGAGCAAATTATGATAACTTGTAATTGATAAGTGGGTGAAAAGAGAAGGGTGGGTATAGACAGTAAAGGAGGTGGGTGCGAGTAGAATTTCCCTAATTTCATAGTGTGAGAGATTAAGGAATTGTTTCTCACCAAAATTTTGTCTCTCTTGTTTTGATCTTCTTATTTGTGTGTGAATTAATCCCAACAGTTTTATGAAAATTGAGGAACACGTTCTTACATGCCTACACCATCAGCCATTTATCCATCTAGGGTCAACCAATTTTCAGCTGCCAATATATAAATTTTACCCAGAGAGTTTGTTGGTTGATTAGTTCCACACAAGATCAAAATTTTGATATTCAAAATGAACAAAGGGGGAAATTAGGCACTGACCCAGGAAAGAAGATGAAGACACACATGAACTGCAAGTACGTCTCCAAGAACTTGCGCCTGTACCATCTCAACCTCATCCAATTCATAAGAATAGGCTGTAGTAACCCAACAACATTTACAACAAATTAACAAATCACCAACACAAGAAACATTAAAACACCATCTACAATGTAACTTAAAGTAAAAATTTCTCTCACAGGAATAACAAATAGATAGAGCACAGCAACAATTCCACCAGATACCAATGTTGTCACCAGATCATCTCCCCCATTCTCCCCAGTCACTGCCCATGCTGCAGGTGTCCCAACCTGTACAAAATCCAAAGATTGAAAACCAACACAAAATTATACAATCAGAAAGAGAGAAAAATGAGAGAGGAGGGACAGGTGGTTTGATTTACAGAGGCCAGGATAGTTCCAGATTGAAAGAGCAGGAGGCTGAACTTCTCGAGGTGAGGAGGAGAGCTCTTGGGCTTAGGGGTGACAGTAAGGGTTGCTGGCTTCTTCTTGTTGTTGGTTTTTGAATTGGTGATGAGGAGTGTCCTTCGTGTTGGGGATGATGATGAGATGTGAGTGGAGATGAAGGGGCTGCAGTAACTGCTGCTCATCGTTTTTCTTTGTTGTGGCTCGCTCGTTTCGGACCTCATCTCTGCAACTCTTTATAGGTTGCATTTCTCTCCGCGCGCTCTATTGGGCGGGCCTAAAATTTAAGCCCCAAAAGGTTGGGTCAGTTGGGGCAGTAGCCCCGTGTTGGTATTGGGCCCAGTGCGGCACGATGGACCAGTACGAAAAATTCTGGCACATGAGCCAGCATGAGGAGTTCTGAGCCGTTCCTGTGCCCTAAAATTTACGAGCCAATTTAATTTTGGGTCGTGTCTGGGCTCGCCTTGGCCTGACACGACATGACCCAGGGCACAACGCATTGAAGGCACGAATGAAACTCCATTAGACCAGCATGATGGGCTAGCCCAACTCACGATATTGCTTCAGCTCTTAATTAACTCCTCTTCAATTTAACTTATATCAAAATGATCTCAATCGTTAATTAAATCAGATGTCATATCAGTCATTGATATTATTTTTGATAGGCACTACTGTTAAAATCCTAGATCTCATATATCAATCGACAGCGACTCTCTGTCCATCGATTGATTGTTTTAGAAGCTATTCAGCACAAAATGTGTGAAATAAGTAAGAATAAGTATAAAATAGAAGGCCTAATTCTAGCAAGAATAGGCAGGCACGATTCAAGCACGAATGCAAACACAAATGGGCCAGCCCAATATAGCACGTGGGTCAACCTAGTGTCTAGTGGATTGATAAATGAGCTTATAGATTTAGGTTCATGTAGTACTCTGAATCGTGCCTGCGCTTAGAAGTTTTTACGTGAGCCAAGCCTAGACTTAGTTAAGCATGGCACGCCCAACCCATTACCAACCCTATTCCAGCTTCATTTTAGATTAGCCCGAGCTTGAGTTCCTGTCCCAATACACAAAATCCAAGTCTTCCCAAAAGAATAAATATATTGTTTGCGCAGAAGAATGAGGTGCTTGTTATGACTGGTGGACAATTATCATTACCTCTTTTTCATAAGAGAGAAATGTAAATCAGCTGACACAGGAGGCAACTCCTCCTATGTCGCACTCAAAAATCATATTTTCCGAATGAATTTTCAAGATCCGACCACACATTATCATCTTCATATTCTATGATATATGCATATAAAAAATCAAGTGATTTGAAGTTTGTTTACTACATTTTTTTTGGTTCAAACATTAACGGTTTTTTAACAATAGAACAAAATAGAACATTTAGATCAATGAGTAAAAGAACTTCAAATCACTTGATTTTTTATATGTGTATATCTTAGAATATGAAGATGATAATGTACGGTCGGATCTTGAAAATTCATTCGGGAAATATGATTTTTGAGTGCGACATAGGACGAATTTACCTCCTGTGTCAGCTGATTTACATTTCTCTCTTTCATAAATATATTTCATAAGTAAATGTAGAGTTTTTATCATGGTATTCTCTTCTTATTACTTCTTTCTAGATATTCATCAGTTTCCTAAAAATAGTAGCTGAACTATTCCTTGAAGATGGATTTCACAGCTTCCATGAGTAACCGAAAGGCTAATGAAATGGAGCTCAACGCTTGGAAGCAACAAGTGTAACGGTCTCAGATTTAATAATACTAATACCGAACAAATCCTCGACTTTCAAAAGAAATCTTGTTTTTCTTATATATCAAATCAAAGATGATGATTTTCTTATAATATGATTGTTCAAATTTTCGGCAGTATCTCCTCTGTAAATTTGTCACTTGTCCAAATGCAATGCATATAATCAATAGCCCACACAGCTTATCATCACTCTCAACATGTATTTATCAAGAACGCCATGCAGTGAATAATAATATACTCCACCAAGCAAGGTAATTGAAAAACACCTAGAGGGGGGGGGGGTGAATAGGTGTTAGTGCTAATATAGAAAACTAAATGCACTAAATGCGGAAGCTTAAAATAATTTGCAACACACTTAATACAACACAACAAGTGTGACCGAATTCCCCGTGAAGGGCTCTGGACTAACTCCTCTTGATTCCCTAGATATGGGTTGAGGTGCTATGTGAAGCTCTTGTTGGTTAAGTATAAGTGAGGCACACACAAACAATCCAAGCATATAAGAGATATAGTAATATAAATATATGCAAGGCAACACAAGCAATATGAATGATATGAAATGATTGAAGATGCTTTGCACAAATAAAAGAGAGAGAGAGTCAATGGATCAAACGCAAAGACAAAGATATGTTTCGAGGTTCGAGCACCTAGCTCTACATCCCCGCCTTCACCATCGTGAAGGATTTCTAATCCACTAAGGAGTACCAAACTCCTCTCTCAACCTTACAACCTCCAATGAGGTAATACAACCATCCATCTCTACCGAAGAGGGATAAGGCCCGTAGCCAACAAACAATCTCCACCTCTCACTAGAGGGAGCAAACACCACTCCGATCAACCTTTACCAAAGAGGGATACAACAAATGAAGGGGGGTTTACAACTTAGAGGCTTAAACAACCTCAAATAATCTCTTTTTCCACTAAACAAAGATCCTAATAGAATAGGATAGAGGATAAGCTCAAGTGTGAAAAAACAAGTGTTTTGATCAAAGAAATACTCTTGGGAAAATACCAAGTAGATATTGAAATGAAGAACAATAAACCAATTCCCAAAAACCTATTTTCTTTGAAAATAACAAAACACTTAAAACAAATAAAATGAATCTTTTTGCTCTTTAAACTCTTTTGAAAACTTGTTTTTAAAACCAGAGAATGGGGAAAAATTAGCTCTAAAAATCTTAATGAAAACCATGAAGAGATAGGGTATTTATAGCCCCAAAAGAAAACTAGTCGTTAGGCTGATCTGTCAGCCTGACAGGCTGGCGGTCGACCGTCCGGTCGACCGCCAACGGTCAGATTTTCGACCGTTGGAGCAGCCCAGTCGACCGCCCGGTCGACTGCCCAGATATATAGAGCAAAGCTCTCTGGTCCGGTCGACCGGTCGGTCGACCGGCCCACTGTGCTGCCAGACGTGCACAGCTCTGTGCACGTCGGTCGACCGGACGGTCGACTGGCCCTTGGTGCAGTCGACCGTGCAATCGACCGACCTGGCCTGTCAGCTACAGTCTGGGTCAGAAACTGGGTAAAAAATAATTTTAAAATTTCTTTTATCTCTTCTAAACATTCCATAAAAATAGTTTTATCATTTTACTTTGATAAACAAACTTGTGATAAAAATTTCAAGACATATATCAACATATTAAATCATTTTGTGTCTTGCAAATTTTATCAAAAACCAACACTTGTATTTTCAAACATGAATAGAAAAATCAAAATAAGTTTGTATAAGAAGTTTAAGCACGCATGTATAGAAAGAAAACATCTACTATACATATAAACCATTTAAACTTGTTTTGATCAACTACT
This sequence comes from Agave tequilana, assembly GCA_038442645.1. Taxonomy (NCBI): domain Eukaryota; kingdom Viridiplantae; phylum Streptophyta; class Magnoliopsida; order Asparagales; family Asparagaceae; genus Agave; species Agave tequilana. The sequence continues at coordinate 26,150 of JAVJIF010012814.1, forward strand.
CATGAAAACACATATCAAAACCAAAACGTGTGTGTATTGTGCACTTGAGCATATCAACTATTGTTATCTTTACACATGGATCTAAACACACTAAACTAAACTATGGATACCTAAGTCTTCTTGACGATCTTCCATCTTCAAGTCGACTTGATCCCAAACGCGTGATCCACCGAGTGCAAAGGTATGAACTTGATGCTCGGGCACCGGAATCACTATGAAAAGCTTCTAAACTCCTTTGTTGAAGCTAATCACTAACTAATATCTTGCTAAATGATCTGAAACTCAAACTCACAAGAATATTAGTAAACATAACTACATGAGTTAATCATCATGAAAACTAGAGTGAAAGGCCTTTGGGCCAACAATCTCCCCCTTTTTGATGATGACAAAACTCAAAGAGTTATATATGCATGGATTAAAGTTAAGCTTCAAAGAAACTCCCCCTTAACTCATGCATAAACAAATAAACAATAAATATGCAATGAATGACAATGCATAAACAATATAAACATGTTCTAAAATAAAACTCTTAAAACCAAAATCAAGTGGTGCTCTTGATACTAATTAAATAAGCAAATAAAACATGATGTTCTTTTTCTTTCTAAAACAAATACATCTTACATCTATTCCTTTCTAACACAAATACATGCATACAAAGACATGCATATAAAACCAAATTCTTCTCCCCTTTTTTGTCAATCATCAATAAAGGGGTAAAAACACAAAAAAAATATTCTCCCCCTTTTTGTATGAAACAAAGAAACAAGAAGGGGGTGAATAACAAAACATTGATACCAATAAAACATATGTCAATGAAATGCATCTTGATATCAATTGAAAGTGAACATAAATCAATAAATGGTATATGCGATATACATTCATGAAGAGGAAGATGTGAAACTTCCCTACATATATACATTACATGAAAGAGGGATGACAAGCCCTAATTCACATAATGTACAATATGTAATGCATAAGAAGAGATGTGAAGCTCCCCCTACACACGTGTACCACATAAAGAAGAGTTGTCAAGCTCCTCAATACAAGATACACTCATTATGAATCTATATGTAGAAGAGATGTTAAGCTCTCCTTGCATATAGGCAATATAAATCAAAATTTTTGAATATTTTCTTTAAACAACATTTTGAGAGACCAATAAAAACATTCAAATAAACATTCTTGATGTCAATTTAAAATTTTTATTTTTCTATCACAAGGCAAGGGAGTGGAAATACAAATACCAATTGAAATATGAAAATCGAATTTTCTCCCCCTTTATGAAATACAAACTAAAACAATGCATAGGCTTGAATTAAGATACCAATTGAGAACTGAAACATGATATTCATTAAAAAATCAAGCTTAGCATAAACAAATATATGTATGAAAAAATAGATACCAATAAAAATTGATACCATTTGAAATGAAAGCATACATACATAAACACATATGAGTATACAAAAAAGATCAAATTGATACCAATTGAAAGAATCTAATGATACCAATTGAAAGAACAATCATAGCAAGTGTATACCTCATATCACAACGAAGAATACGAACTAGTTGAAATGAAAATTTTTGTTAACTAGTACGAAATCCTTCAAGTAAGGAATAAAAACAAATTATATAAAATATGAAATTCACATGATAATCAACACTCTAATCCATTAAGCATAAATATGACTCATGAAATAATACATGAGTAAACAATAAAGGTGAGTGTACAAATACAATGTGTAGATCATAATCATGAAAATATTCAAATTAGCTCAATTATTCCTTGAAACAAGAAAACATGAAAATCATCAAAAATCATAAAAACACTAGATTTTTATTAAAACTAGTTTATACTTCAAGGTATATGTATGTCCTATGCAAACTAAAATATACATACATATTCAAAACACAATGAGTCCACAAATATATGCATGAAGGCACATGGCTCAAAGGATACATATGTATAATTAATAGTTTGGACAAGATGGACATATACATGAAGTTAAATATAAACACACGAAAGCATGAATAACATGAAAAACTAAATTTTCAAAAACAAATTTCATTTCAAGGTATATGTATGATTTGTCAACACAAGAAGTATACATACATATCCCTAAACACAATTGAGTCCATATATATAGATTTGTATGAAAGGCAAATGACTCAAGGGGTATACATGCATATCTTAAAGTTTGGCAAAATAAACATATACATGAAATGAAAAACATAATCATAAAAAAAATCTAAAAATAGGAATACAAGTTTAAAATGTATGGATCAACAAACTAGACTATACCAACACATCTAATGGGTACAAATAAGCATTCAAGTACAAACATATATAGATTTATTTGAAGCCCATTATATGCACAAGTATATATCTAGTCTTAATGAAAACTAACATTTAAAACATGTAATCAAAACATGAAGCATAAAACGAGATATAATCATCATGAAGAAACATAAACATGATTATTAAGAAAATTCACATGTTATCAAACCTATGATAAACATGATAGCTAAACAAATAGAGAACACAAAATAATGATCCATTTTAAACATGGGTGTCTCAAACAACTAACATGTATATCACTAATCTAATTAACATGACATAATCCTAATAATCAATGAACATCAAAACATGCTATATACACATGATATGAAAAGTATGTAAATATAAATAAGGAGTTAGACATTTATACCAAAACCAATGAGTGCACCTCTCTAGTCTCCAAAACAAGGTGGTCCTCCCACCAAACTTCCCTTGAAAGTGATGCATCCAAATAATTTCCTTTAGGCACGGAACGCATCCACTCCAAGGTACGACAGCTCTCACGTCATGTGAGAGCCCACACCTACATCATAAACAAGTGGGGTGGTCTTTGGTACCCATATCTTATTGGGTCCATGGGGGTTAGTACCTTCTCTAACCCAAACAAATTTATTTGCTAAATTTGAAGCATGTATTCTATCAAAGCAAAATTTAGTAAGGTGGCCCTTACGTCCACAATGTATACAAGTATACACATGAGCATACATGGTGTGATGGTGTCCGTGAGGAGCATGTGTATGTCGTGGAGGGTGTGCATGCATAATAGATGAAATTTGTTTCTTGCGAAACATGGATTCCAAATGTGTGTGGCTCTTGGCACATTGGCTCAAAGTGGAGTCCAAACAATCTACTCTCTTCTTTAACAAACCAATGTCATCATTAATCCTAGAAGAAGAGGTACATGCAATGGTTGTGCTAGAATGTGAAGCTACTCTAGCATGGCAAACATGTGAATCATTTTTATTTTTCAAAACTTCATTTTTCTCTAAACAAACATTTATATCATTTGAAATAGAAATTATTTTATTTTTCAAAGCAACATTCTCCTTTAAAACAAAATCAATTTTTGAAGTTAAAATTTTATTTTTCTTCAAACATTTTCACAATCATTATTGTTTTTCAAAAACTCATTTTCTTTAAGTGCAAGATCAAGTTGAGATTTTAATGAATCCCTCTCATTAGCAATCTCCTCTTTCTCTTGCAAAATAACAACAAGTCTAGCAATCAAATTTTTATTTTCATTATTAATGCCTAGACTTTTCTTTTTCAAAACTTTATATTTTTCAATTAATTTTTCACACACAATAGAAAGTTCTTCATTCAAAGCATGAGCATCAAAATGATCATCACAAGAAGAACTAGTATCAAAACTATCATTATCTAGTTGAGTACTCCCTTAGACCATGAAGCATTGTGACTCGGATTCTCCACTAGATTCCTCCAGTTAGATTAGCAATTGAAGCTCGGAGGTGGTGGTTGTGGTTGTCAACATATTCCACATTGCAAATGCGGAATCAAAGTTAGAAGCAAGCATAAGATATTCTTTATTTAATGTGCTTCTAATAGCCTCTAGGGCTTGTGCATTGGCCCCTATATAATTGCAATTACCAAGATAGCATTTCTTGGTAGCCGCAAGGAAAACATGTAAACCTAGGGTCTTAAGGTATAAGGACATCTTAGTCTTCCAAACAAGAATGTTAGAAGGGTCAAAACTAGGTGGGGTCATGAAGTTCATGGTAAACTATATGTGTGCAAACAAGCAAATGCAAATGAAAGATTAGCAAACAAGGATCTCACTCCTAGGATGTTAAGCCTAAGTATCAGGAGAGTAGGCTCTGATACCAATTGAAAAACACCTAGAGGGGGGTGAATAGGTGTTAGTGCTAATCTAGAAAACTAAATGCACTAATGCGGAGCTTAAAAACAATTTGCAACACACTTAATACAACACAACAAGTGTGGCCGAATTCCCCGTGAAGGGCTCTGGACTAACTCCTCTTGATTCCCCTAGATATGGGTTGAGGTGCTATGTGAAGCTCTTGTTGGTTAAGTATAAGTGAGGCACACACAAACAATCCAAGCATATAAGAGATATAGCAATATAAATATATGCAAGGCAACACAAGCAATATGAATGATATGAAATGATTGAAGATGCTTTGCATAAATAAAAGAGAAAGAGTCAATGGATCAAACGTAAAGACAAAGATATGTTTCGAGGTTCGAGCACCTAGCTCTACATCCCCGCCTTCACCACCGTGAAGGATTTCTAATCCACTAAGGAGTACCAAACTCCTCTCTCAACCTTACAACCTCCAATGAGGCAATACAACCAATCCACCTCTACCGAAGAGGGATAAGGCCCGTAGCCAACAACCAATCTCCACCTCTCACTAGAGGGAGCAAACAACACTCCGATCAACCTCTACCAAGAGGGATACAACAAATGAAGGAGGGTTTACAACTTAGAGGCTTAAATAACCTCAAACAATCTTTTTTTCCACTAAACAAAGATCCTAATAGAATAGGATAGAGGATAAGCTCAAGTGTGAAAAAACAAGTATTTTGATCAAAGAAATACTCTTGGGAAAATACCAATAGATATTGAAATGAAGAACAATAACCAATTTCCCAAAAACCTATTTTCTTTGAAAATAATAAAACACTTAAAACAAATAAAATGAATCTTTTTGCTCTTTAAACTATTTTAAAAACTTATTTTTAAAACCAGAGAATGGAGAAAAATTAGCTCTAAAAATCTTAGTGAAAACCATGAAGAGATAGGGTATTTATAGCCCCAAAAGAAACTAGCCGTTATGCTGATCTGTCAGCCTGACAGGCTGGCGGTCGACCGCCCGGTCGACCGCCAACGGTCAGATTTTCGACCATTGGAGCAGCCCGGTCGACCGCCCGGTCGACCACCCAGATACAGAGAGCAAAGCTCTCTGGTCCGGTCGATCGGTCGGTCGACCGGCCTACTGTGCTGCCAGACGTGCACAGCTCTGTGCACGTCGATCGACCGCACGGTCGACTGGCCCTTGGTGCGGTCGGCCGTGCAGTTGACCGACCTGGCCTGTCAGCTACAGTCTGGGTCAGAAACTGGGTAAAAAATAATTTTGAAAATTCTTTTATCTCTTCTAAACGTTCCATAAAAATAGTTTTATCATTTTATTTTGATAAACAAACTTGTGATAAAAATTTCAAGACATATATCAACATATTAAATCATTTTTGTGTCTTGCAAATTTTATCAAAAACCAACACTTGTATTTTTCAAACATTTTTCAAACATGAATAGGAAAATCAAAATAAGTTTGTATAAGAAGTTTAAGCATGCATGTATAGAAAGAAAACATCTACTATACATATAAACTATTTAAACTTGTTTTGATCAACTACTCATGAAAACACATATCAAAACCAAAACGTGTGTGTATTGTGCACTTGAACATATCAACTATTCTTATCTTTACACATGGATCTAAACATACTAAACTAAACTATGGATACCTAAGTATTCTTGACGATCTTCCATCTTCAAGTCGACTTGATCTCAAACGCGTGATCCACCGAGTGCAAAGGTATGAACTTGATGCTTGGGCACCGGAATCACTATGAAAAGCTTCTAAACTCTTTTGTTGAAGTTAATCACCAACTAATATCTTACTAAATGATCTGAAACTCAAACTCACAAGAATATTAGTAAACATAGCTACATGAGTTAATCATCATCAAAACTAGAGTGGAAGGCCTTTGGGCCAACAGTAATATCTTGAGATTTCCGCATTACAAGACATCAATATAAAATACTTAACGAGAAACTTGTAACTATCTCAAAAGGATACACCAACGAAATCCATCAAGTTATTTTACATAACAATTGATTACACAAAAGATACTGAACTATCATCAACTATCCATCCCTTAACCTTGTACACTACACAAAAGATCATAAAAATAAATTATATGATTTTCGCCAACTTAACATACTAAGTCCAACACATATACATAAAGAGCTCCAAAATGAGTAGGAAAAAATAGAAGAAAAACAAAACATAATTGAAGGTTTGTGCTGTCATCAAGCAAAACTCCTTCATATGATACCACAAGTTCTCACGTCGGTCCTTTACACTTGTAAGACCTGAAAAAACTTGAGGTGAGCTGGACGGCTCAGTGAGTAAACCATATTATTATTTGAATCCTAGTTAAGTTTAGGCTTTAATTATTTATCAACTACTGTAGTAGCAGATCGTCAATAGACCAAATTGAAGGGGAAATACTCAAATATTCCTCGGTGTCCCCTCATTTCCTTATACAGTGATACATGATATGGTAGTAGTTTTTATCACGTTTTATAATATTGTATAACTCGTTTCCTTCATTTTTGTTTATCATAACCACGGTATTCTATGCCAGTTAAAGTCATATCAATTTCTAGGTTTATGCATACACAGAGCACAAGCATCATTTATTAATATTATATCAACAAACAATGTTTCGTCATCACATCAACTCAATGAATGCATGAACATTTAACACTGTCTTTCTCCTCCTGCTGGCTCCTGTCGGCCTCTTCTTACAATTATAAAATGAATAACCTTTTTCACACCGTCTTCCCTCTTCTACTAGCTCCCACCGACCCCTTCCTACATTCATAACAATTAATAACTTTTTTCACACCGTCTTCCCCTCTTATCGGCTCCTGTCGATCCCTTCCTATATTGTATAGAATATAAAATCTTTCTCACATCTTTAACACCGTTTTCTCTCCTACCGGTCCCTGCCGGTCTCTTCTTCCATACAGAAAATAAAAATATTCACACAAGCAATGTTATTACACAAACACATCATATGATTTCATTCACATCACGCCACTTACTATTCGCACATACAAGGTACACACACACACACACACACACACACACACACACACACACAACACATATATATATATATATATATCATTCTACGCACAGGCTTCTATATGAGAGTCACAACGCATCGCCGATGTTTACATTATTCCAAATTTGTATTTCTAGTATTCCAATTAGTATTCAACTTAAAGTTTACAAGCTTCCATATGGGTATTACTAATAGGTGTACGCTATCACATAAAAATAACAAATTAACTTCTAGTTCTAATTTTTCAAGTGTTTGAATATTACAACTTTAATCAATTCTTTCTCTTATTTAACACTTCTAATAGACTTTTGTTTACACCTTACTATAACTAGTTTCCCCCTCCCTTAGTTTATATTATCCCACTTCATATTAATTGACATACAATTATTAAAATTAAGTATCACAAAATTTCTACTAAAACAGTGAATTACAAAACAAAAACAGTGGCTAATATGTTAATATTCGAGCTTCTTGACAACTCCTTTTTGTTCTTGACACAAGTTCTCCAAGATTCGAGTTTACTCACCTTTTTCGAAAATTTCTCTTTGTTAGGACTCAATTTCGCGTTCTCGAACAACCACCCTAATCAAGAGAACATTTGGATTACTTTTTAGCACTAAAATCATAAAAATATAAGGACTAAATGTTTTTATTCAATAAAATTCAGTCAGAACTCGCCTTTCCCAAAGAAGGTTTTAGAACCCTAAGTTCAGATCTTGATTGAAAACCACCTCCCCAAAATTGGATCTAAGCCCTAGGAAGGCCTCCCCATTTCCTCCTCTGAGCTTGCGCACTGGCCAGGGCACGACCTGCCTGGGAATAGCTGCCTAGGCACCGCCCTGCCTAGGAGCAGCTGCTTGGGGGGGGCCCTGCCAAGGCGCGGCTGGCCTGAGCAGCAGCCCCCCCTCTCTTGTCGCCTCTGCTGAAGGAAGAAAGGGACAAAGAAGAGAAAGAGAGTCTGGGGTTCTATTGTGAAGAGGAAGAAGGGCTTCTTGAGTTTTTGCCATGAAAATTTTGGGGAAGAAGATGAGTGAACGAGGGTTGAGCTGATGAGGGTAGGTTTAGATCTAAATGGCCCTCAAATTACAAGTTTGCCAAACCATCTCGTCCAACCAAATGCCTTCTCCTACAATCAAGAGGATCCTAGCTCGCCATCTCCTTCACCTACTCCCTCCACTAACCGTTTAGATTAAAAAAATATACTCATAGTGGGATTTCTCTTGAATTCAACCCTTATACTTCATGTATAAACTAGTGTATCCATACATTTATAGTCTTGTTTAGTAGTGCACCAATGCATAGAAATATATGTAAACAAAATAATTATGATATATGCACATTTATACCCATCACTTGAAGAAAAAAATTTAACTTACCTGAATAATTAAAAAATATTATGACTAATTATACCTAATATTAAATAATCAAAAAGTTAAGAGTATTAAACCAAGATTATTTTAGACCAGATGTTACAGCCTATCCTCCTTAAAAAAAGTATCGTCCTCGAAACTTAGCATACCTTTGAATAAGTGTGGATAAGATTTTCGCATCTCTCTTCGGGTTCCCATGTCGCCTCTTCGAATTATTTTTTGCTTCTCCACAATTTTTTCACCAAAGGAATTATTTTGTTTCTCAGCTGCTTCGCCTTGTGGTCCATAATTTGCACCGATTCTTCTATATAGGACAAGTCTTCCTGAATATGCAGCGGTGAATAACTAAGGATATGGCCGAGACCCGGTACATACTTTTTAGCTGGGACACATAAAACACATTATGAATCTTCTCAAACTCTAGGACTAAGGTCAGAGTCGATAAACCAGTGGCCGATTCTCTCCAATATTTCAAAGGGTCCTACATACCGAGGATCCAGTTTATTTCTTCTGCCGGTGTGCAGTACACCCTTCATTGGGAACACTTTAAAAAGTATTTATCTCCTATTGTGAATTCCAGGGGCCTGTGACGCTTGTCTGCATATGCTTTCTGTCTGCTCTGGGTCACTTTCGTCCTCTTCTTTATTATCCTGATCTTTTTTTGTTGTCTCTTGCATTAATTTGGGGCCCAACGATCTCCGATCTCTCACTTCTTCCCAACAGATGGGGGATATGCACCTCCTACCATATAGAGCTTCAAACGATGGCATTCTTATAGTTGACTGGTAGCTGTTGTTATATGAAAATTCCACCAATGGTACATATTTCTCTCAGTTTCTCCCGAAATCTAGTACGCATGCTCTCAGCATGTCTTCTAATATCTGATAGTTATCTCTGATTGTCCATTAGTTTGTGGGTGTGCTGTTGTACTTGGATGTAATTTGGTCCCCAACGCCTTGGATAAACATACCCAAAATCTTGATAGAAAGTGAGGATCCCTATCTGATACAATTGTTGCTCCTAGATGTGCCATGTAGGGAGTAGAGTGAGCTTCTGACATAGTCTCCTCCTTAAGCCTTGTATCTTGTGGTACACACACTCGGTGCCCAAAATTCAATATTCCTTTATCAAAGTAAAGCCTCGAATCTTCCCAATTTGAATTTTCTCTAAAATCCTTCTTGCTCTACCATCCCCATGTTGTGCTTCTCTATTCATACAAGTCATATTGAATGTTGACTTGGTTCAGTTGCCTTGTAACATTTTCGGCTTCCTTAACTCGTATCTCCATTTGCATCTCTTTTTAACCTTCAGTAACCTTGGTTGTTGAGTTATCAATACAACTAATGATCCTTTTGACTTCTGACTTAGGGCATCTGCTACAACATTAGCTTTCCTTAGTGATAATAAATTATCAAATTATAATCTTTTATCAATTCTAACCATCTCCTTTACCGCATATTCAGCTCTTTTTGAGTGAATATGTATTTCAAACTCTTGTGATCTATATAGACTTTACACGATACTCCATACAGATAATGTCTCCATATCTTCAAGGCAAAAAATGATCGCAGTCAAGTCTAGATCATGTGTAGTGTAATTCTTATCATGATTTCTCAGTTGTCTAGAAGCATAAGCTATAACTTTATCATGTTGCATAAATATGCATTCTAACCCCTGCTTGGATGTGTCACTATATTTGACATATCCATCGGTCCTTGAAGGCACATCTAGGACTGGGGCCAAGATTAGTCTATCATTCAATTCTTAAAAGCTTTTCTTCTGACTTTCTTCCTAATTAACTGTACGAGCTACTTTGTCTCTCAAAGGAGACAAGAAAGGTACTTAGGGATGCACTTGCTGACTCAGAAACCTTTCTGACACAAGTACGGATAATCCTTATTGATGGCAATGGGACTCCTTGTCCCCAATGTCATTTGGTGCAACGATAGATGCCATCCACCACTTTCGCCCATGAGAACATGCTCCTCAAAGATAATAAGCACGACAGACCTCTATACTACATTGGGTATATTGGCTCTACGTGTATCGAGAGGATCCAAGTCGACGTGAGCTCAACAATATCTTCAATGGAAGAAGTGTTTCGAACAGTGCGAACCTCCGACTGAAGATAAGGTGATTCCAAGTCGATGCGGGTGATTAAGCACACTAAAAACTCATCTCTATAAGTAAAAGCCTATCACTAATAGAGAAACAAGACTCATATCCCTCATATGAGAGTATATTGATGTCTTTGCTTGGAGCTATGAAAACATGTCTGGCCTCGATCCTCAGGTGGCCATGCATCATCTTAACATCAAACCAAATGATAAACCGGTTAAGCAACAACAATAACAGTTTCGACCCAACATCATGGAGGCAATCGAAACCGAGGTTCATAAACTTATCGAATGTGGTTTTATTCGAGAGGAACAATACTCAGACTGGGTTGCTAATATTGTCCCTGTGCTTAAGAAAAACGCAAAGATAATAGCTTGCATTGACTTTCATGATCTCAATATAGCCTGTCTTAGAGATGAATTTCCATCACTCATCACTGATGTCATGATCTACAACACATGTTGCTTCAAAAGGATATCCTTCATGGATGGATTTTTAGGGTTTAATCAAATTAAGATGCACCCGGATGGTGAGAAACATACATCATTTAGAACCTCATTGGGGGTAACTGTTACACAGTAATGCCGTTTGGATTGAAGAAGGGTGCGACATACCAACATGCCGTGACCATAATTTTCCGTGATCATTTATGAAAAACGGTGGAATGCATTGTTGACAACATTGCAGTCAAGAGTTGCAACAAAAGCACAATCTCAATGACCTGAGAATCGTGTTTGATATCATTCGGGTGATTAGTCTCTAAAATTGTATATTTTATACCACTCCTTTGAAAAACACCTAGAGGGGGGGTGAATAGGTGTAATTGCTAATCTAATATCTTTTTAAAACAAGTATGAAAGAATGATGCAACGATCTCTCAAAACAAGACTAGGAGCCGTATACCCGGTGAAGGGTTCTGAACTCCTTCCTCGTGATTCCTCTGGATATGAGTTAGAGATGCGTAATGCAATCTTGTTGTATGAGATTTGAACGAAAAATTATCAAGGAATGAATAATATGCAATGGTGATGTACACACAAGATATCACAAGTAATTAGAGACAATATCACAAATTAGAAACAATGAGTCATAGAGAGCAATAGAAAATGAAAACGAAATAGAGAGTAAGAGCAAGAAGGCAATCGCAAACACAAGTATTTGTTTCGAGGTTCGAGCCACCGCTCTACTCCCCGCCTTCACCACCGTGAAGGGTTTCCACTATCCACCGAGGACTTTACAAGGTCTACCGAAGACCGGAGTACCGAACTCCACCACTTACAAAAACCTCTACCAAAGAGGTATCTCCACAAGAATAAGAAAAGAGAACAAGTAACCAAGTGATCACAACTAAGATCACAAACTCTTTACAACACTTCTCTTTTTACAACTTCCTTATAGAATGAGGATGGAATTTTGACTCTTAGAAGTGTAGTGAGAAAAACTCAGTTGTAAAATATATCTTGCTAGAAAACACAACTGAAAAACAAAGCCAAGAAAGATCTAGAAAAAATTGGGAGCTTGAAACTTTTCTTTTCTTTTAAAAACTTGAAAAACTATGAGTATTTCTTGGTGTTTTTGTAAGAGGCCTATCTCCTCTATTTATAGGGAGAGGAAGGGATTAAAACACATTAAAATTAAGCTTATTTGATCCAAAAATAATCCCAAAAACTCAGAGAAGTTCTGCCACAAAACAGGCCTAAAAACAGATTTCATAATTTCACCAAAGAGGAAAGAGCCATTGGCAGCTGGCAGGCTTGGCGGTCGACCGGCCCGGTCGACCGTCAGCCCTGCTGGCATATAGCCGTTGGGCTCGGGTCGACCGGCCTCAAAGAGGAAACACAGTTTTGTATAGGCGGTCGACCGGTCGGCCGACCGACAAAAAACAGAGAGCAGACTGTTTTCGGTCGGTCGACCGGTCGGTCGACCGACAGACGTGCACGAGCGTGCACATCCTGGACACAGGATCCGGTCAACCGGTTCGGTCGGTCGGTCCAGCCTGAAATAGAAAAATACAGAGGGAATTTGGACTTGAAAATTTTTGAAAATAATTTTGTAGGTATATGTAGCTAAGTATCTGATCGGGGTAGAAACTAGCACTCAAAAGTGTGTATTATGTGAAATCGATGAAAAGCTCGAATGTGCTTAGTGTACCCTCGATACTTCCGTTATAGCATTGGCTTAACGGGTCGAATCCATAGGGAAGGGAGGCGATAGAAGCATTAACAGTCTCTATTCACGTCAGTTGTTAACACTTCTTCTTTGTTTGAAAGAATGAGAAAGAAAGTGAAAAGAAAAGAAAAGGAAAACAAGCATGTGGTAGGTGCGGAGAGCGATGAAAACGTCGAAGTGAAAACAAAATAAAAGTGGTTTGGAAAACAAATAGAAAGGAAATGGAACTAAGGTGAACTAAGAATACGGTGAAAACAATAATGGAAATGATCAAAAGAAACTTGAAAATGATTTCTAAATCAAGCTAAAAGAAAACTCATGGCTACTAACTACTAAATACTCCACTAACCATACTAACCTCTTTGAGATAGTTGCCTCACATTTTGATCCTTGGCCTTCACAATCCTTGGCTCCAAGAGACGATACAAAGCTTGGCTCATGGATGGTTCATAACAATCAAAACATTGCACAAGAACAAGCTAATACAAGCATCACTCATTACACTACTAGCATGAAATAAAAGAGAGTTAGCTTGGTTAGCAAGTTAGCAAGTTAGATGTTAGAATCCATCATCTTTGGCCATCAATGGCTCTTGCAAGAATAAGGCCTTGTAGAGGCAACCCGATTCATGTGGATTATCAAGTAAGTGGTTAGATGGTTAGTGGTTAGTAATTAGATTGCCATGAGAAGAAAAACTAGCAAGAAATCATGTTAGAAGGTGAAGGAGATTACAATGGAGGAGAAAGGAGGCACCTTTACATAGAGTGTCACTCTCTATTACATCAATCCCTCTCAATCTCTCTCTCTATGAATCACTCAGCCCTACTACAATGATCTAAAAAGAAAAGAAAATACAAGAAATGAAGAACACTCACCTACACTACACTAAAATCTGGACCTACTCCTAAAAACGAAAACTGCTCTCGGTTTGGCTCTCTGCAGGGCTATTTATAGGGCTCAGAAGGATCCAAAAGACGAGACGGGGCCACGCGTCGAAAATCGACGCGTGGCTCCACAGGATTGCCGCGGATTCTCGGCAATACCAGGGACGTAGGTCCCTGGTTTTTGTCCACGCGTCCGTCTGGCTTCTAGCTGCTTCCAGATATATCCTATTTCTGGTATTTTCGCCCGACTATTTGTCTGACAGCTCAGGAGTCTAGGTTCAATGCATGTTCTAGAAAATCCTTTGCTTGGCCTCCAAGTAATTGCGGGATTAATTACCATAAATTGGGATGAATTAGGCTCTTATTCCCTCTTTGCCCTTGGACTTTGGATCTACCTACAATTAAGACCAAAACACGATTAAGACGACTATTTATTTATTAAAACTGTGAGAGAATGCGACATAATAATGCAGAATTGTAGACTAATCACACCCCCACACTTATTCTTTTGCTCGTCCCTAGCAAAACAAGAAAAGAAAAACTATACTATAAGGGTTATTACACCACTTTCGCAGGTGACGCGATTGCACTGAGCGTGTGCAACAAGCCGTTAAACCTCTAGGTTACCCTAGAGGAGGAGTGTTGTCTCCTGAGGGTTTTCAGCGGATTGCATCCACAAAATCCATAAAGAAAGAAGACAAATGTTAGTATTTTGAAAACACATTTTGAAGGAGAGACAAGTTTATGAAATATTTTTGCAAAAATATAAGTGATCTAAGGTCATAAGTCCACCACAAATCATTCTTCCTTAAACTTAGTCTTTATGCAAGATCTTATCTTCAATTAAGGTAAGAATTCAAAATTGGATTGAATATTTTATCATTTATAATACCTAGATAATATGCACTTTGTGATAGTGAAGATTTCTGGGATTTCAACTCTAACCATCAAGCCATTTATTTATTCTTTTTTTTTTTCCTTCCCTTAGTTTAGGCTTTCTAGTTTACCCATGTAGCGAGCCTATAACCGATGACTCCCAAACCAGATGGTCCTAGGGCACCAGATGAGAAAACATCCCTCGGGTTTAAGGACTCGAGTAAAAAGGCCACAAAACTAAAGGGGATTATTTATTTCCTTTACCACCTTAGGCGTGAATAATCATGCTTCTTGAGGCATAATTATCCAGCTTAATAAGTGATGTTTTATTTATTTATTTATTTTTACTTTATGACATTTTAGGTCTTTGTTTCCACCCAAAAATTGTGTAAGTGTGAAGTGCATTCTATCTAAGGCAAAAAATTCAAGATAAAATTATCTCCCCAATCTTTTATACTTAACCTATAATTTTAAACAAGATCCATTATTTCAACCAGGTTTAAGATGTCATAATTAAGGCTTTCTTAATTTCTAAGATCATCTTAATTTTCTTAAAAATAGATTAAAACTTTGTCTCTTATTTCAAAAAGTTTTTAAAGAAAGAGAAAATTCCTATACAAAAGAGAAGATTTCTAAAAGTATCCTAAAAGAAGTGTAAAAGAAAGAAAATCTAAAAACTCTAAGTTAGTAAACCCTCCCCCATACTTATCTCATGCATTGTCCTCAATGCATCGTGATGTATGTATGCATGAAACAAATAGAGAGGGAAGGAAAAAATTACCTCAAGGTGGTGGTTCCGGTGGCGGCCTGATTGGTCCACGAAAGGCGGCCCAATCATTCATGCGTGGAGTCCGGAGGAACCCACCAGAAACCTCCATGATACAACCCACTAGAAAGATGTATTCATGTGTGATTTTTATTAAAAATTTTACCCCATCCAATTTTCAAATTTTCAAAATAATTTCAGAGTCAAATTTTTCAAAGCCCTTGTCCCAGAATGGAATGATTGATTTGGACTCAGGAAGCACAGGAACTAATATCAACTCAGAAAAAGACTTAAATCAAGTAGAGGTTCGGGAGTCGAGATTGGTTCAGGAAGTGGGTTCAAATCAAGAAGATGAAGCTTAAGTCCACATTCATTTCCCCATGATGGAATGTGACTTTCTAAGAGTGGTGATTCAAGTTCAGGAATGACAGGTATGGGAATCAAAATTGACTCTAAAATGTTGCTCAAATTGGGTAACATAACAGGAGTCAATAGTGATTCGGGAATTTGAACAAGATCACAAATTGGAGAATCAAAGTCACATTCCTCATTCAATTCAATTCCACAAAAATGAGAACTTGCCAATTTATCAATGGGACTTTCAAAAGTAAGAAATTGGTCAAGTTCAATATGATCATCATAAATGATTGGTGATTCAATTTCACAATGGATTGGCACTGGATCCAATACTGACTCGGGAAAAGGATTGAAATCAGGTGAAGATACTGGAGTCATAATTGAATCAAGAAGTAGAATTGAATCACTAATTTGAGGTTCATGATCATATTCATGTTCAAGTTCAATTTCAGGAAATGGATACCTTGCCAAAATGTCAATGGGATTTAAAGTTTGGACAAGTTCAGATGGGTGTGCTGAAATTGAATCTTGATTTCCAAAACAATATGACTCTTTGGCTCGGACAGAATGGATAGTGACATTAGAAATAGGATGAGAATGAAGAGTTTGAATCATCAACTCTATGTCACGGTTACGAGCATTTTGAGCCTGAGTCATGATTTCAAGCATCTTTTTACAATTCATTGGTTCATCGTTTTGTTGAAAAGATGAAGAGTTGTTTTGGAATTGGTGGCAAAATTGTGAGTCCATCAGATTTTGTGATTTTTGTTTGGACTCACGCATACTCATTTCCAAAATTGATGGTCTTCTATTTTGGACTGGTGGAACTGAGTATGAATCTTGAAAATGTTGTGGAATTGGAGAGGCCCTCATTTTCTGAATTTGTTGCTCGGTCTCTTGTAGATTGGCTTCTATACTCCTTTGTAACTCATATTTTTCTTCAATGGGAGGTCCAGAAAAAGGAGTATATGAAGCGGAATCGGGGAATGAATATTGTGTATATTGTGGACGAGGTGGACATGGTGGACAAGGAGGTTGAAAATTTAGCTCGGGGGACTTGAATCCCCATTGACTCTGTGACGAGTTGAAATTATTTTGGAAATTATAGTCATAAGAATGTGGGTATGGGTTGTATTGATTCGAATAAGGCCAACCCGGTGTATGTGGTTGGTGCATATTGTAAAACGCCGGGTTGGAATTATCCGAATAGAATGGAGGCGGTGTGAAATATGGATTCATGTTAGGATTGAAAGAATTATTATTGTTGAATGCCATTTCACAAAAAAAATCACAAACAAAAAGAAAAAATCAAACAACAAACAAAAAGAAAAATCAAAACCAAGCCAATAGGAGAGTTGACCTAGACCTAGATGTAGATGTCCCTAGGGCCAACGTCTATTCAAATTTTATTAAGGCTTGGTTGTGTGAGTGGGGAGATGATTTTTGGGGCAAGGAAGGGTAATAAAATCCCCACCTTATCTTGTTTGGGTTTTGCCCTTAAGTTCAATTCGTGCAAGTGTGCAATATAGACAAGAATATAACACAAAGCGATAAATCACCCACGTATTTGTCCTATGCTATATGCAATACCATATGTATATCTCCATCCAAATCACAACAACAGAATAAAATACAGTATATTAGAATTGAATTGACACGTGCCTAAATGCAAATGTCTAAACCATTTTAAAAGCGTCCAAATACCGTATTTTAGTTCTTTTATTTATTATGGTGTGTAGGCAATCAAAGCAAGAAATATAGCAGCACGAATCAACTAGCTATTACAATTCACACATCCCAGAACAACAACAATTACAACGTTCACAAAATTGCCGCGGTTTCGCGGCAAAAGTCGCGGTTCCGCGGCTTTTCTTTTGAATCTGGGGCCCTGCTTTCAAGAGCAGGGGGATGAAAAGCTAGCTTATATTCTGCAATGTTAAGAACCTGTAAATATTGCCCTGCACACCAAAACAGAGAAGACAATGTTAACAAAAACGTGAAAACAAAACCATTCCCTTCCCCGGCAACGGCGCCAAAAATTGATCGGGGTAGAAACTAGCACTCAAAAGTGTGTATTATGTGAAATCAATGAAAAGCTCGAATGTGCTTAGTGTACCCTCGATACTTCCGTTATAGCATTGGCTTAACGGGTCGAATCTACAGAGAAGGGAGGCGATAGAAGCATTAACAGTCTCTATTCACGTCAGTTGTTAACACTTCTTCTTTGTTTGAAAGAATGAGAAAGAAAGTGAAAAGAAAGAAAAGGAAAACAAGCATGTGGTAGGTGCGGAGAGCGATGAAAACGTCGAAGTGAAAACAAAATAGAAAGTGGTTTGGAAAACAAATAGAAAAGGAAATGGAACTAAGGTGAACTAAGAATACGGTGAAAACAATGATGGAAATGATCAAAAGAAACTTGAAAATGATTTCTAAATCAAGCTAAAAGAAAACTCATGGCTACTAACTACTAAATACTCCACTAACCATACTAACCTCTTCGAGATAGTTGCCTCACATTTTGATCCTTGGCCATCACAATCCTTGGCTCCAAGAGACGATACAAAGCATAGCTCGTGGATGGTTCATAACAATCAAAACATTGCACAAGAACAAGCTAATACAAGCATCACTCATTACACTACTAGCATGAAATAAAAGAGCATGAAATAAAAGAGAGTTAGCTTGGTTAGCAAGTTAGCAAGTTAGATGTTAGAATCCATCATCTTTGGCCATCAATGGCTCTTGCAAGAACAAGGCCTTGTAGAGGCAACCCGATTCATGTTGATTATCAAGTAAGTGGTTAGATGGTTAGTGGTTAGTAGTTAGATTGCCATGAGAAGAAAAACTAGCAAGAAATCATGTTAGAAGGTGAAGGAGATTACAATGGAGGAGAAAGGAGGCACCTTTACATAGAGTGTCACTCTCTATTACATCAATCCCTCTCAATCTCTCTCTCTCTATGAATCACTCAGCCCTACTACAATGATCTAAAAAGAAAAGAAAATACAAGAAATGAAGAACACTCACCTACACTACACTAAAATCTGGACATACTCCTAAAAACGAAAACTGCTCTCGGTTTGGCTCTCTGCAGGGCTATTTATAGGGCTCAGAAGGATCCAGAAGACGAGACGGGGCCACGCGTCGAAAATCGACGCGTGGCTCCACAGGATTGCCGCGTTTTGCCGCGGATTCTCGGCAATACCAGGGACGTAGGTCCCTGGTTTTTGTCCACGCGTCCGTCTGGCTTCTAGCTGCTTCCAGATATATCCTATTTCTGGTATTTTCGCCCGACTATTTGTCTGACAGCTCAGGAGTCTAGGTTCAATGCATGTTCTAGAAAATCCTTTGCTTGGCCTCCAAGTAATTGCGGGATTAATTACCATAAATTGGGATGAATTAGGCTCTTATTCCCTCTTTGCCCTTGGACTTTGGATCTACCTGCAATTAAGACCAAAACACGATTAAGACGACTATTTATTCATTAAAACTGTGAGAGAATGCGACATAATAATGCAGAATTGTAGACTAATCAGTATCATGCTGTAAATATAGTTATACATGGTGTAAATAAGATATAAAATTTGTAAGGATTTTGAATCATGTATAAGAATCAAGGCATGAACTTAAAAACAAATACCAAAACTAGAAACTGTATTTTTGGAAAAATGTGTGTGTGTGTGTGTTCCAGAGCCAATCTACCATAACTCAAACTTTAACAAACTAATTCTTACATAGATTCTAGATGACTACAAAGTCTTCAAGTGGGCTTCATATGTGATCTTGAGAATCTTGTGTCTTGAACCCAATTTGAACCGACTTTAGCTAAACCAACCTTCCTTTAGGGAAGAACACTTCATGACATATTAGAATCCTGAAACACACTAAAACAACAAACATGATTAGTACAAATAACTACATATGTTTTGTAATCATCAAAACACACTAAAAACGGGTGATTGTAACCTTGGGCCAACAATCTCCCCCTTTTGATGATGACAAAACATATAAGTTATTTTAAACAAATGGAGAAGAGCTTGAAAGCTCCCCCTCAAATTATGCTAGGTAAACAAGAAAAAGACTATTATATAAATGAATGGCTATATACATAAAGCATTAAAAACTATATGAAACACAATAGTTTGTAACACAAAAACTAAAAACTCAAGAGTATTAAACAAACTATAAACAAACTAGCTTTTTCTTTCTTCTTTCTTTTTCTCCCCCTTTTTGTCATACATCAAAAAGGGTTAAACAAAATAAAAATATTTTTCTTCAAGAATCCATAGTACAAACATTCAAATCACCACAAATAAAAGAAAATCTAGCATAGTCTAGTGGTTTTGTAAAAATATCGGCAAGTTGAAAATCGGTAGAAATATAATCAATATCAATATCACCTTTCTCATAATGATCTCTAAGAAAGTGATACCTAATATCAATGTGCTTAGCTTTACTATGTTGATTTGCATTCTTTGTCATATGAATAGTACTAGTATTATCACAAAATATTTTAATATGAGAAAAATGCAAATCATAGTCAAGGAGAGTATATTTCATCTAAAGAACTTGTGCACAACAAGCTCCGGCTGCAACATACTCCGCCTCGACGGTTGAAAAGGGCTACCGAAATTTGTTTTTTGAAGACCAAGAAACAAGACAATTACCAAGAAATTGACATGTTCCACTTGTACTCTTCCTATCTACCCTACAACCCGCATAGTCGGCATCCGAAAAACTCGTCATTGAAAATTGCTCGGTTTTCGGATACCACAAACCCATTTCAATAGTGCCCTTAAGGTATCTAATTATGCGTTTAACTGCAATTAAATGAGACTCTTTAGGACATGATTGAAAAAGAGCACAAAAACAAACGAAAAAATAATATCCGGCCTACTAGCCGTTAAATATAACAAGCTACCTATCATGCTACGATAAAGTTTAATGTCTACACTTTTACCTTGTTTATCCTTGTCAAGCTTTGTGGTGGTAGCCATGGGAGTTTTGTTCACTTTAGCTCCTTCAAGCCCGAACCTCTTGATTAGCTCCTTTGTGTACTTGGCTTGATTGATAAAGATCCCATCCTTCTTTTGCTTGATTTGGAGACTAAGGAAATAGTTGAGCTCCCCCATCATAGACATTTCAAATTCATCCTTCATGCTTGACTCAAAAACTTGGCAAAGAGATTCATTAGTAGAACCAAATATAATATCATCCACATAAATTTGTACAATAAGAATATCATTTTCTACATGTTTTGTAAACAAAATAGTATCTATTTTTTCTTTCTTAAAATCATTTGAAATTAGAAATGAAGAAAGTCTTTCATACCAAGCCCTAGGGGCTTGTTTCAAACCATAAAGAGCTTTATCAAGTTTAAACACAAAATCCGAATGTGTAGGATTAACAAACCCGGGGGGTTGTTCAACATACACCTCCTCTTCAATAAAATCATTTAAGAAAGCACTTTTAACATCCATTTGAAATAACTTAAAATCTTTTTATGATGCAAATGCAAGTGTCATCCGTATGGCTTCAAGCCGTGCAACGGGTGCAAAGCTTTCTTCAAAATCGATTCCTTCGATTTGAGTGTAACCTTGGGCAACTAACCTAGCTTTATTCCTAACAACGTTACCCGACTCATCCAACTTGTTCTTAAAGATCCACTTAGTACCAATTGTTGGTCTATCGTGGGGCCTAGAAACAAGATGCCAAACTTGGTTGCGCTCAAATTAATTGAGCTCCTCTTGCATGGCTAGTAACCAATATGAATCGGCCTCGGCTTCGAAGACGTTCTTGGGTTCAAAATGAGAAATAAAAGCATAGTGCCTACAAAAATCATGAAGTTTAGAGCGAGTGGTTACCCCTTTAGATACTTCACCTATAACGAGGTCCTTGGGATGATGTGGATTGTATCTCCAATCCTTTGGAAGTTGTTGAGTAGGCTCCACTTCAATTGTTTGATTTTCATTTCCTTGAGCCCCTACTACTTTAGCTTCACTTTCTTCATCATCCTTTGGCTTGCCTCCAATAGTAGGTGAGTTCTCCAAAGTAACTTTCTCCAAATCTTCATCCAACGAATCTATTTCTACAACATTCTTAACAAACAAATTAGATTCTTCAAACTTAACATGTATAGATTCCTCAATAGTCAAAGATGATCTATTGAAGATTCTATAAGCCTTACTAGTATTAGAATAACCAACAAAAATTACTTCATAAGATCTAGCATCAAATTTACCTAAATTATCTTTTGTATTTAAAACAAAACATTTTCATCTAAATACCTTAAAATATGAAACATTTGGCTTTCTAGAAAAGTAAATCTCAAAAGAAGTTTTTGAAGTATTTTTTCATAAGAAAACACGATTTGATATATAGCATGATGAATTAACGGCCTCGGCCTACAAATAATGTGGGAGACCATATTCACTAAGCATTGTCCTATCCATCTCTTGTAATGTTCAATTTTTCCGTTCAACTACTCCATTTTGTTGTGGAGTTCTAGGACAAGATAGTTCATGCTTAATTTCATGTTCTTCACAAAAAGTGGTAAAGGGTAGGTTAATGAATTCACCTCCTCTATCACTTCTTATTCTTAAAATTGAAGTATCTTTTTCCTTTTCAACTCTTTTCTTGAAGGTTTGAAAATGTGAAAAGGCTTGGTTTTTATGTTCCAAAAAGAAAACCCAAGTAAAACGTGAAAAGTCATCAACCAAAACAAATGCAAAACGATTCCCACTTAGACTTTTGGTTTGAGTAGGACCAAATAAATCCATATGGATCAATTCCAAAGGACGTGATGTCATGATATCCTTAATTGACTTGAAAGAGGACTTGGTTTGTTTCCCAAGTTGGCACGCGTCGCAAACGCGGTCCTTTTCAAAGTTCAAGTAAGGAATACCCTTCACCATTTTCTTTGTGTTTAACCTAGATATATGGTCAAAAGAAATGTGGCCTAATCTTCTATGACACAACCAAGAGTCATCATCGAGAGCTTTTAAACAAGTAATGTTACAAGACATATTAGACATATCAATCATATAAATATTGTTTTCACGAAAACTGAAAAATACATAAGTATTAGATATTCTATCTATAACTTTACAAACTACATTATCAAAATAACATCAAAACCTTTATCACAGAGTTGACTAACACTCAAGAGATTATGCTTGAAGCCATCAACTAAAACAACATTTTCTATTAAAGGGGATGTACCAAGTTTAACATTACCAATACCGATGATTTTACCCTTGGCATCATCTCCGAAGGTGACGGTGCCACCTTCATGGTATCTTGAAAGGTTGCAAAGTTGTTGATGTCCCAAGTCATGTGCCTTGAGCAACCACTATCAAGATACCACAACCCTCTACGTCGTTGGGCCTTGGAAGGTACCTACATCATTTAACAAATTCATTGATTTTGATACCCAAATTTTCTTGGGTCCTTGAAAGTTAGTGTTTCGAACCCAAACATTATGACGAGATGCATTTAGTCTATCATAGCAAAACTTAACTAAGTGTCCTTTACGGCCACAATATGAACATGAGAACACTTCACCATACATGAATGCATGATGTGTGTGAGGAGTGTGAGCATGTTTTGGGGGTTTGGCATGACGTAAAGGTTGTGAGGTATGAACAGGAGAATGAGCATGAGATTATTTCGTAGGGGCTTGTTTCTTAGGAAACATAGCCTCAAGTCTATTTTTGTCAAATTCACACTTTTTCAAAACTACTCCTAAAGAATCAATTTTCTCTTTTAGCATGGTAATTTCATTTTTATCACTTGTGAAACTTACCTTTGCAAGAAATCTTATAGTTGTCAAAATCTTTTTGGGTGGAAACAAGAGTGGAAAGTAATTCATCTTTTTCTTTAGAAAGAGTAAAAACTTGACGATTAAGAGACTCATTTTCCTTTTTCATTTTTAAATACTTTTTCTTTAGAAAATCATAGTTATGTGAGAGTTCTACAAATGCTTCTCCTAATTCATCCATAGAAAGTTCATCATCAAGAGAAGTGGAAGGGGTTACCTTGCTTGTGCTTTCATTAGCCATGAAGCACATGTTTGCGGTGTTAATTTCCTCCTCGGATTCGCTCTCGGAATCCCATGTAGCCTTCAAAGCTTTCTTCTTGTAAGACATCTTTGAGGTGGAGGGCTTCACTTTATCCGGCCACTCCGCAACAATGTGCTCCGGTCTTTGGCAATTGAAGCAAATAATTTTTCTTTCTTCTTTGCCTCCTTGCCATCTCCTTCTTCCTTGAAAGTTAGCCTTGTTGTACATCCTCCGAACGTTCTTCATAAGAAGTGAGAGCTCTTCGTCATCTCTTCTTCATCGTCTTCGTCGGAGTGTGTGGATTGACTCTTGAAGGCTATAGTTTTCTTCTTAGAGGGAGCCATTTCCTCCCTTGCTTTTCTCTCTATCTCATGGGTTTTGAGATTCCCAATGAGACCTATTAGCTCCATCTTCTCCTTGTCATTGAGTTCCTTCAAGGTAGTTGCTTTTACTTCCCAGGAAGGAGGAAGAGCCCGGATGATCTTTATTACTCTTTGGTCATTGTCAATAGCATCACCTAGAGAAGAAAGTCCATTAGTGATCTTAGTAAATCTTGTAACCATATCATTTATGATTTCATTTTCTTGCATGCAAAAGTTCTCATATTGGGACTGAAGAAGGTCTATTTTAGCCCTCTTCACTTGTGAAGTCCCCTCATGTGTTACTAGCAAGTGTGTCCAAATCTCAAATGCGGATTTGCAATGAATAACTCTAGAGATGTCATCATCATTAAGGGCTTGAAGTAGTGCATAATGAGCCCCAGCATTGGCATCGAATTCCTTAGTCTCAATTTTGGACCAAGTGGATTCATCATCGGGGAGTGCACTAAAGGGTTTGGTCACGGCCTTTGCAACTCGACTTCCTAGAGATTGCAAGAAAACGGTCATCTTAACCTTCCATATGGGAAAGTTAAGTCCATCAAACTTTGGGGGTCTTAATTCCATCGGCCATTTTTACTAAGTGAAAGTGTATGAAAAATGAATGAAATGATTAGCAACTAGAGGATCTCTCTAAGGTTGTTAAGCCAAGAGCCTAGAGACCAAGCTCTGATACCAATTGAAAAATACTTAGACGGGGGTGAATAGGTGTAATTGCTAATCTAATATCTTTTTAAAACAAGTATGAAAGAATGATGCAACGATCTCTCAAAATAAGACTAGGAGCCGTATACCCGGTGAAGGGTTCTGAACTCCTTCCTCGTGATTCCTCTGGATATGAGTTAGAGGTGCGTAATGCAATCTTGTTGAATGAGATTTAATCGACAAATTATCAAGGAATGAATAATATACAATGGTGATGTGCACACAAGATATCACAAGTAATTAGAGACAATATCACAAACTAGAAACAATGAGTAATAGAGAGCAATAGAAAATGAAAACGAAATAGAGAGCAAGAGCAAGAAGGCAATCGCAAACACAAGTATTTGTTTCGAGGTTCGAGCCACCACTCTACTCCCCGCCATCACCGCCGTGAAGGGTTTCCACTATCCACCGAGGACTTTACAAGGTCTACCGAAGACCGGAGTACCGAACTCCACCACTTACAAAAACCTCTACCAAAGAGGTATCTCCACAAGAATAAGAAAAGAGAACAAGTAACCAAGTGATCACAACTAAGATCACAAACTCTTTACAACACTTCTCTTTTTACAACTTCCTTATAGAATGAGGATGGAATTTTGGCTCTTAGAAGTGTAGTGAGAAAAACTCAGTTGTAAAATATATCTTGCTAGAAAACACAACTGAAAAATAAAGCCAAGAAAGATCTAGAAAAAATTGAGAGCTTGAAACTTTTCTTTTCTTTTAAAAACTTGAAAAACTAGGAGTATTTCTTGGTGTTTTTGCAAGAGGCCTATCTCCTCTATTTATAGGGAGAGGAAGGGATTAAAACACATTAAAATTAAGCTTATTTGATCCAAAAATAATCCCAAAAACTCAGAGAAGTTCTGCCATAAAACAGGCCTAAAAACATATTTCAGAATTTCACCAAAGAGGAAAGAGCCGTTGGCAGCTGGCAGGCTTGGCGGTCGACCGGCCCGGTCGACCGTCAGCCCTGCTGGCATATAGCCGTTGGGCTCGGGTCGACCGGCCTCAAAGATGAAACACAGTTTTGTATAGGCGGTCGACCGGTCGGCCGACCGATAAAAAACAGAGAGTAGACTATTTTCGATCGGCCGACCGACAGACGTGCACAAGCGTGCACGTCCTGGACACAGGATCCGGTCGACCGGTCCGGTCGACCGGTTCAACCTGAAACAGAAAAATACAGAGGGAATTTGGACTTGAAAATTTTTGAAAATAATTTTATAGGTATATGTAGCTAAGTATCATGCTGTAAATATAGTTATACATGGTGTAAATAAGATATAAAATTTGTAAGGATTTTGAATCATGTATAAGAATCAAGGCATGAACTTAAAAACAAATACCAAAACTAGAAACTGTATTTTTGGAAAAATGTGTGTGTGTGTTCTAGAGCCAATCTACCATAACTCAAACTTTAACAAACTAATTCTTATATAGATTCTAGATGACTACAAAGTCTTCAAGTGGGCTTCATATGTGATCTTGAGAATCTTGTGTCTTGAACCCAATTTTAACCGACTTTAGCCAAACCATCCTTCCTTTAGGGAAGAACACTTCATGACATATTAGAATCCTGAAACACACTAAAACAACAAACATGAATAGTATAAATAACTACATATGTTTTGTAATCATCAAAACACACTAAAAACGGGTGATTGTAACGTTGGGCCAACAACCTTCACATTTATTTAATATTAAATCCTTTTAATAATACTTGTCTTGCATGTTTCTAGGTCCATGGCATGAAATGAAGAAGAAGCCTAAAAATCCCATTTAATTGGGGATTAAAAGCCTACAAGAATAGCCATTGACTTTGGAGGATAGTTTCGTCAAAATCAGGGGCCCAAATCTGAAAACCAGCAAGTACAGCAAATAGGGGCGATGTGACAGCGCGCGGCAGGCGGCGCCACTGCGCGGCCACACTATGGCCGCGCCATAACTCTTGTGTGGAGCCGTGCGTCAAGATTTGACGCGCGACTCTGTACAGATGCCGTGGTGCCCCTTTTCTCCTATAAATATCCTGGCATGTCCAGAGCACCGAGGGAGAGGAGTTTTGAGGTATTTTTAGGTTAGTTTTTAGGGTTTTCTCTTTGTTGTAGTTTAGAGTAGTTTAGTTTAGTTGTTCTTCTTCTTCCTCCTTTGTATTTTCTATTTCTTGTAGATCTTGTAATAGGAGAGAGTGGTACATGGTTGGAAAGTAAGAGTGCTTGTAATGGAAGGTGACAATCTATGAAAGGTTCTCTTTATCTCTCCTTATTTTCTTCTCTAATCCCTTTTACATGCTTAGCTAATTTTCTCTCATGGCAACTAACTACTAACCACTAACCTGCTAACTTCTTAATTGATAATCCATATGAATCTACTAGCCTCTACTTGGCCTTGCTCTTGCAAGAGATCTTGATGGCTCATGATGATGGATTCTAACATTCTAACATCCTAACTCTCAAACTAGCTAACATTACTTTATTCTATGCTTGTTCTTGTTTACTCTTGATGGTTTAAGTGTAGCTTGCACTTATTTTGTTGAGTTTTGATGTGAAAGTTATCATATGGGTTATGCTTTGAAACGCTCTTGAACTAAGGACTAGTGATGGTTAAGGATACATGTGAGGCAACTATCACTAAGAGGTTAGCATATTAGTGGAGCCATTAGTAGTTAGTAGCCATGAATTTTCTTTATCTTTTTACTTTGTTTTAAATATACAAACAAAATCACAAATACCATTTTTCTATGTTTCTCACTTCGTTATTCTCACCGTATTTCTCTTTTCATTCTTTAAAATATAGAAGAACTGTTAACACACATGTGAATATACTGTGTAAGCTTCTATCACCTCCCATCCTTGTGGATTTGACTCATTTTAGCCTCTATGCTATAACAGAAGTATCGAGGAAGCCAAAGCATACACACTTTAAATATTGATTCAAAACGTGCACTTTTGTGTACGATTTTCTCCCGATCTAATTTTGGCGCCGTTGTTGGGGATGGAAACTATTTGATTTCACATTTTGTTAACTTTTCTTCTTTGTTTTTGGTGTGCAGGTCAAATTTTTTAGCATTGCAGAAGTCCACACTTACTTTTATGTGGTTGAGTAAATTCTTGTATATTATTATATTCTGTTGTTAATTTCTGTCACCTGTGCACTATAATAATTTTAAGAACGAAAATATGATAATAGGATGCTTTAAAACTGTTTAGACATTTGCACCTAGGCACGTGTCGATTTCAATTCCAATATACTATATTTTATTCTTGTATTATTGTGATCTTGACGGAGGTGTACATATTACATTGCATACTAGGACAAATACGTGGGTGATTTACTCACTTTGGTGTTCATTTTTATCTATATTGCACACTTGCACGAATTGAACTTAAGGGCAAAACCCAATACAAGAAAAGGTGGGGAAGTCATTACCCTCGCTTAGCTCAAAAATCACCTCCCCACTCACACAACCCAAACCTTAATAAAATTTGCAAGACGTTGGCCCCTAGAGACATCTCGGACTCATTTAGGAGATTGACCTAAGGGAAAAATTGTTGGAGTTTGACTTTTGTTAAATCAGTGTCTAAGGTTGGGGATTGAGAGGCGAAACCTCAAAGAATAGTGGTTTGGCATAATTAGGCCCATTGCTATAGCACGAATACCTCCCACTGATCTTGCCCCAACCTGGCTGATTAACTTGTGGTCAGATTCTGACAATGTGCCCTCGTGGACAGTCTAACTAGTTAAGAGTCGTCTAGGTCTAAGTCAACCCCTAGCATAGACTTGTTTTTTTTCTTTATTTGTTTGTTTGTTTGTTTTTCTTTCCTGTAAATTGTGATATGGATTTTAACAATAATAATTTTTTCAATCCTAATATGAATCCATATTTCATCCCGACCTCATTTGACTTGGATAACTTCAACTTGGATATGTAGAACATGAACCAATCATATAGGCCGGATTGAGATTATTTGACTCAATATGACCCATACCCCTAATCTTATGACCATAATTTTTAAAATAATTTCAAGTCTTCATAGAATCAATGGGGATTCACCTCCCCCAAGTCAAATTTTCAGCCACGTTGTCCACAATTTTCACAATATTTATTCTCCGATTTTAATTCATATACTCATTTTCCTGTTCCACCAACCGAAGAAAAATCCAATTTGGAAAGGTGTATGGAAGCCATACTTGAGTCCCAACAACAAATTCCAAATTTGCTCAATTCACAATCCTTCCCAAATCAAACTTCATATACTCCTTTTCTAGAATATCCAATTGAAGAAAAATATGAGCTAGAAAAGCATTTGGAAGTCTGTTGTGAAATGACGCAACAAATTCAAAATATATTAGACTCATCATCTCAATCAAAATTTCAAGAGTCATGCTCATCTTTTCCAGTTGTACCAATTCAAAATGAACAACCATCAGTCCTGGACTTGAGTATGAAGCTCTCGAGTGAGTCTGAGCAACAAACTCAATATCTGATGGACTCACAATCTAACCACAATTTTCAAAATCAACTTCCATACTCACCTTTATCAGAAGAACCAATTACAAAGAGAATGGAAGACATGATTCAGACTCAAAATTCTGTTACCTGGCCTATCAGTAGATTAAACTCTATAATGAGCAAATTGATCAATGAGAGCGAGAAAAGTCTTTCTTGTCAACCTTTGACCAATTCTTCTATCCCCAACTCTATCGATTGGTCCCAAGAATCATGTTATTTTGGAAACCAAGATTCAATTTCAGAACGCACATTTGAACTTGACCAAACTCCAAGTTATGAAGTCGCCTTGACATTGGCAACTTATCCCTTTCCTGAAATTGAAATCGAACATGAATGTGATCCCGAATCTCATGTTAGTGATTCCATTTCACTTTTTGATTCAATAATGACTTCGATATCTTTACCAAATTTTTTTTCTCTATTTCGGAGTCAATATTGAATCATGTACCAGTACACTGTGAAATTGAATCACCAATATCTTCTAATCACACTTCATTGATGGGGAAAGTGTGTGAACATCAATTCTTTGGTTTGAACCCTATTTTTGAACCAATTTTGACCCTCACTGTTGAATCACGACTTGATCTGAGTCAAATTTCTGAGTTTACATCGATTTTTGTTTCTGTTCCATTGAGTCCAAATCAATCATCTCCCAAAATCACACTTCATTGTTAGATAAGGATGTTGAAGAAAATGACTTAGTAATTGTATTTGAAAATTAGAAATTAGACGGGGATAATTTATTAAATAAGATCATTCACTCAATCATTCTTTTACTGGGTCGTATTAGAGAGGTCACTGGTGCGTTTCTGCAAGATCCACCATTTTTTGATTGGGTAGCAACACTTGACCCAATCAGACCACCACTAGAGCCACCACCATGAGGTAATTTTTCTTCCCTTATCATTTGTTTCATGTATATACACATTCACGATGCGTTGAGAACAATGCATGAGATAAGTGTGGGGGAGGATTTACTAACATAATTAGTTTTAAATTTTCTTTCTTTTACACTTCCTTTTAGAAAATTTTTAAATTTTTGCTTGTATAGAAACTCTTTTCTTTTCTTTTTACAAAACTTTTCGAATTAAGAGAAATAGTTTTGATTTATTTTTATGAAAATTAAGATTATCTTAGGAATTAGGAAGACGTAAAATTATGAATTTTCAAACCAAATCAAAATAATAGATCTTATTTAAATTTTTGGATAAGGAAGTAAGATTGGAAAGATAATTTAATCTTGAATTTTTTGCCTTAGATTTATACACTTCACACTTACACAATTTTTTTGGGATTTAAAAAAGGACTAAAAATGCCATAAAAAATTCCATTAAAAAATATATAAAAATGATGATAAAATCACTTATTGAAGTTGGGTAATTATACCTCAGGAAGCTAAAATGGTAGACAAAAACAAAATAATTCCCTTTAGTTTTGTGGCCTTATTTACTCGAGTTCTTAAGTCCGAGGGATGTTTTCTGATCTGCTCCCTAAAACTATTTGGTTTGAGAGTCACCGGCTAAAGGTTCACTACCCGAGTGAATAAGAAAGCCTAAGAAAACTAAGGGAAGAAAACAATAATAAATAAAAAATATATATACACAAATCAATGGCATAAAAGTTAGAGTCGATATCCCAAAAATCTTCACAGTTCACAAAATTTATATATTTTAAGAGTTTTATGAAAGCTCAAAGAATCAATTCAATTTTAATTCTTACATTTAATTTATAACAAGATTTTGCATTTTGACTTAGTTTAAGGAAGAATAATTTCTGGTTAACCTATAACTTTAGATCACTTATATTTTCGCATAAATACTTCAAAACTTTTCTTTATTTCACAAATGTGTTTTCAAAATACTAATATTTGATTTCTTTCTTTCTGAATTTTGTGGGTGTAATCTGATGAAAACACTTAGGAGACAAAACTTCCCCTCTAGGGGAAACCTAGAGGTTTAACGGCTTGTTGCACATGCTTAGTGCGATCGCGTCACCTGCAAAAGTGGTGTAATAATTTTCTTAGTTTTTTGTTTTGCTCGGGACGAGCAAAAGATATGTGTGGGGGTGTGATTAGTCTCTAAAATTGCATATTTCATACCACATCTTCACATTTATTTAATATTAAATCCTGTTAATAATACTTGTCTTGCATATTTCTAGGTCCATGGCATGAAATGAAGAAAAATCTAAAAATCCCATTTAATTAGTGATTAAAATCCTTCAAGAATAGCCATTGACTTTGGAAGGTGATTTCATCAAAACTAGGGGCCCAAATCTCGAAAACCAGCTAGTACAGCAGATAGGGGGTGACGTGACAGCGCGCGGCAGGCGAAACCGCACAGCCACATTATGGCCGCGAAAACGCGGCCATAGCCGCGTTTCCACGGCTCTTGTGTGGAGCCACGCGTCAAGATTTGACACGCGGCTCCGTACAGATACCCTGGTGCCCCTTTTCGCCTATAAATATCCTGGGATATCCAGAGCACTAGGGGAGAGGAGTTTTGAGGTGTTTTTAGGTTAGTTTTTAGGAACTTTTCTTTGTTATAGTTTAGGGTAGTTTAGTTTAGTTATTCTTCTTCTTCCTCCTTTATATTTTTCATTTCTTGTAGATCTTATAATAAGAGAGAGAGTGGTACATGGTTGAAAAACAAGAGTGCTTGTAATGGAAGGTGACAATCTATGAAAGGTTCTCTCTTTATCTCTCTTTATTTTCTTCTCTCTAATCCTTTTTACGTGTTTGGCTAATTTTCTCTCATGGCAACTTACTACTAACCACTAATTTACTAACTTCTTAATTGATAATCCACTTGAAGCTAATAGACTCTACTTGGCCTTACTCTTACAAGAGCCATTGATGGCTCATGATGATGGATTCTAACACTCTAACACCTTAACTCTCTAACAAGCGAACATTACTTTATCCCATGCTTGTTCTTATTTAGTCTTGATGGTTTAAGTGTAGCTTGCACTTGTTTTGTTGAGCTTTGATGTGAAAGTTATCATATGGGTTATGCTTTGAAACGCTCTTGAACTAAGAACTAGTGATGGCCAAGAATACATGTGAGGCAATTATCACTAAGAGGTTAGCATATTAGTGGAGCCATTAGTAGTTAGTAGCCATGAGTTTTTTTTTTATCTTTTTACTTTATTTTAAATATTCAAACAAAATCACAAATACCATTCTTCTATGTTTCTTACTTCTTTGTTCTCACTGTATTTCTCTTTTCATTCTTTGTTTTCTTTTATTTTCATTCTTTAAAACATAGAAGAACCGTTAACACACACGTGAATATACCGTGTAAGCTTCTATCGCCTCCCATCCTTGTGGATTCGACTCGTTTTAGCCTCTATGCTATAACGGAAGTTTCGAGGAAGTCAAAACACACACACACACACACACACACACACACTTTAAATATTGATTCAAAATATACACTTTTGTGCGCAGTTTTCCCCCGATCAGTGGGCTCACTAGTTGAAGATGAATCCGACCTAACCTTTCTTGGGAGTATCGAGTGACAAGTTCCTTGGATTCATAGTCACATCCAAAAGAATTCACCTTTACCCTGAGAAAGTCAAGGCAATTCAGGGCACACAACTCATGAAGACCAGAGCTCAGAGGTTTACAAGGCATACTTGTCTATATTTGAAGATTCATCACAAATCTTTCGAGCCGTTGTCAACCGTTTACACGGTTAATGAAGAAAGGTGTCTCCTTTGTATGGGATGAAGCTTTCTAAGAGGCTTCCGAGGATATCAAAAAATATCTCACCAAGCCTCCAGTCCTGGTATCACCCGTTTCGAAGATAACCATTCCTGCTCTAATACACGCTATGAATCACTCTTTGGGCACTCTTATAACACAGAAGAATGACGAAGGCTGCGAACACACCATCTACTACTTGAGCAGAACTCTAATCGGGGTTGAATCTCGATACAACCCCGTTGAGAAGGAGCATCTTGCCCTCGTATTTGCTGTCCAGAAGACGCGACATTATTTGCTCAATTCACAATCCTTCCTAAATCAAACTTCATATACTCCTTTTCTAGAACATCCAATTGAAGAAAAATCTGAGCTAGAAAAGCGTTTTGATGTCTGTTTGAAACGACACAAAAAATTAAAATATGTTGGACTCATTATCTCAATCAAAATTTCAAGAGTCATGCTCATCTTTTCCAGTCGCACCAATTCAAAATGAACAACCATCAGTTCTGGACTTGAGTATGGAGCTCTCGAGTGAGTCTGAGCAACAAACTCAATATCTGATGGACTCACAGTCTCACCATAATTTCCAAAATCAACTTCCATACTCACCTTTTCTAGAAGAACCAATTGCAAAGAGAATGGAAGACATGATTCAGACTCAAAATTCTGTTACCGGCCTAACAGTAGGTTAAACTCTATAATGAGCGAATTGATCAATGAGAGCGAGAAAAGTCTTTCTTGTCAACCTTTGACCAATTCTTCTATCCCTAACTCTATTGATTGGTCCTAAGAATCATGTTATTTTTGAAACCAAGATTCAATTTCAAAACGCACATTTAAACTTGACCAAACTCTAAGTTATGCAAGTCGCCTTGACATTTTGGCAAATTATCGCTTTCCTGAAATTGAAATCGAAAATGAATGTGATCCTAAATATAATGTTAGTGATTCCATTTCACTTTTTGATTCAATAATGACTGATATCTCTATCAGATTTTTTCTCTATTTCT
This sequence comes from Agave tequilana, assembly GCA_038442645.1. Taxonomy (NCBI): domain Eukaryota; kingdom Viridiplantae; phylum Streptophyta; class Magnoliopsida; order Asparagales; family Asparagaceae; genus Agave; species Agave tequilana. Next base: position 60,298 of record JAVJIF010012814.1, read on the forward strand.
GAGTCAACATTGAATCCTGTACTAGTACACTGTGAAATTGAATCACCAATATCTTCTGATCATACTTCATTGATGGAAAAATGTGTGAACATCAATTCTTTAGTTTGAACCCTATTTTTGAACCAATTTTGACTCTCAGTGTTGAATCTCGACTTGATCTAAGTCAAATTCCTAAGTCTGTATCGGTTTTGTTCCTGTTCCATTTGAGTCCAAATCAATCATCTCCCAAAATCACACTTCATTATTGGATAAGGATGTTGAAAAAAATGACTCAGTAATTGTATTTGAAAATTGGAATTAGATGGGGATAATTTTTTAAATAAGACCATTCACTCAATCATTCTTTTACTAGGTCATATTAGAGAGGTCACTGGGGGTTTCTGTAAGATTCATGATTTTTTGATTGGGTAGCAACGCTTGGCCTAATCAGACCACCACCAGAGCCATCACCATGAGGTAATTCCTTTCCTTATCATTTGTTTCATGTATATACACATTTATGATGCATTGATGACAATGCATGAGATAAGTGTGGGGGAGGATTTACTAACATAGTTAGTTTTAAATTTTCTTTCTTTTACACTTCTTGTTAGAAAATTTTTAAATTTTTTGTTTGTATAGAAACTCGTTTCTTTTCTTTTTACAAAACTTTTTGAATTAAGAGAAATAGTTTTGATTTATTTTTATAAAAATTAAGGTTATCTTAAGAATTAGGAAGACCTAAAATTATGAATTTTTAAACCAAGTCAAAATAATAGATCTTGTTTAAATGTTAAGATAAGGAAGTAAGATTGGAAAGATAATTTGATCATAAATTTTTTGACTTAGATTTATGCACTTCACACTTGCACAAATTTTTTGGGATTGAAACACAGACTAAAAATGCCATAAAAAATATAAAAAAAATGATGATAAAACCACTTATTGAAGCTGGGTAATTATGCCTCAGGAAGCATGATTATTCACGCCTAAAACGGTGAAAAAAATAAAATAATTCCCTTTAGCTTTGTGGCCTTGTTTACTTGAGTCCTTAAGTCCGAGGGATGTTTTCTCATCTGGTGCCCTAAAACTATCTGCTTTGGGAGTCACCGGCTAAAGGTTCACTACCCGGGTGAATAAGAAAGCCTAAGAAACAAAGGAAGAAAAAATAATAAATAAAAAAATATATACACAAATCAATGACATAAAAGTCAGAGTCGATATCCAAAAAATCTTCAGAGTTCACAAAATGTATATTTTTCTAAGAGTTTTATGAAAGATCAAAGAATCAATTCAATTTCAAATTCTTACATTTAATTTATAACAATATTTTGCATTTTGACTTAGTTTAAGGAAGAATAATTTTTGGTTAACTTATGACCTTAGATCACTTATATTTTCACAAAAATACTTCAAAACTTTTCTTTATTTCATAAATGTGTTTTCAAAATACTAATATTTGATTTCTTTCTTTATAGATTTTGTGGGTGTAATCCGATGAAAACCCTCAGGAGATAAAACTCCATCTCTAGGAGAAACCTAGAGGTTTAACGGCTTATTGTATTTGCTTATTGCGATCGCGTCACCTGCGAAAGTCGTGTAATAATTTTCTTAGTTTTTTATTTTGCCCCGGATGAGCAAAAGATAAGTGAGGGGGTGTGATTGGTCTCTAAAATTGCATATTTCATACCACATCTTCACATTTATTTAATATTAAATCTTTTTAATAATACTTGTCTTGCATATTTCTAGGTCCATGGCATGAAATGAAGAAAAAGCCCAAAAATCCCATTTAATTGGTGATTAAAAGCCTATAAGAATAACCATTGACTTTGGAGGGTGGTTTCATCAAAACCAGCAAGTACAGCAGATAGGGAGCGACGTGACAGCGCACGGCAGGCGGCACCGTGCGCACTGCCACACTATGATCGTAAAAATGCGACCATAGCCGCGATTCCACGGCTCTTGTGTGGAGCCGCGCGTCAAATCAAGATTTGATGCGCGAATCAATACAGATGCCCTGGTGCCCCTTTTTGCCTATAAATACCCTGGGATGTCCAGAGCACCGGGGAGAGGAGTTTTGAGGTGTTTTTAGGTTAGTTTTTAGGATTTTCTCTTTGTTATCGTTTAGGATAGTTTAGTTTTGGTTTTCTTCTTCTTCCTTCTTTGTATTTTTTATTTCTTGTAGATCTTATAATAGGAGAGAGAGTGGTACATGGTTGGAAAGTGATTGAGACTAAACCTGCACACAAAATACAAGATTATAGAACTTAAGAAAGAATATGTGCAAGTGCTCAATTCTCCCGCTATAGCAAGTGGCTATGCGGGTCGTGATCCACAAGGAGGGTTTGCGATGGAAGCGTTACAGTTCTTTATTGAAATCTTTTAAGAAAATAAAACGAAGGTTCTTCTCTGTTTTTAAGTTATGAAAATGAAAAAGAAAGTATGTTAAAGTTAGAAGAAGATGAAAGATGAAGAAGGTGGAAAATCAGAAAACAAAAGAAAGCGACTATGTACAATGAAGTGGGGAGGAGAATGAAACGATTTGGAAGAAGTGGTTGGTGATCTAAACTAAGAAAGAAAAGAAAAGAAGTAAAGAAAAGTAAAGAGATACTTACCGAGATTGAGTGATGACTTACTTGGAAACCTTTTTGCAAGTTCTACCTTTTTGCTTCGGAGGCGTTCAACGCAGAGATCATAAACTCGAGCTCGGTCCCCGTGCACATTATATCGTCAAGCATAAGAAGAACGAAGTGATGCGGAGCTTGGAAGAGGAGAACGTCTTCATGAACTATCGCTGGCTCTCACGTAGCTTAGTTATACTTGCTTTGGAATTCACTTGTACACTCAACAACAACAACCAAGGTAAAGTAGAATAGGAAGACGAAAAGCAAAACAAATGTAAAGTAAAGCAGAATAGAAAACAAACAAAGCATTTACCTTTATTACTTACTGAGACAATGAAAGAAAGGAGTAGGGTACATCGTCGGTGTCACTCTCAACATCAGCCCCTCTCTCTTACTTACATGAATCTTCTTCTACCCTAAGTTACATACAAATTACATAAAAATAAAAGAAAAACCTAAACTACAAAGAATTAAAACTAGGCTAAATCCTAATCTGCCTTGGCGTCCTTTTTCAGCGTAGATACTGGCCTTTTATATGCATAACCCCAACAACCAAGATCCCAGGGAGGTCGGGGGAGCAAACGCTCCCCCTAACTCCCCAAGATTACCGCGGGAAATGCGGCCCAAGCCGCGTTTCCGCGGCCAGGGTGTGGCCAGATGGCCACACCCTGTTGGTGGGTCTCTCCGGGGGTTTCTTCTGGCTTTATCCTTTGTTGGTTTTGTCGTTTGAGCTCCGGATTCTGACGAAATGACCTTGGATTCTTGGCTTTAACCGATCGATTCTGAGAGGATTCTTCTCAACCGGTTTTAAACTCTTGATTTTGCCCTGATTTTGTGTGTGCGAATTTATTCTGATTTAATTCAAAATTCTGGTGGGCTTTTGGGCTCATTTCTCTTCATCTCCTTAAGGATTGGGCCTGCAAATAAATTAAACAAATAATTAGGACAATGCAGGCTTTTATTCTAAAATAAGTATGAAAATGTGACATTAAATATGCAACATTAGCAACCAATCACACCCCCATACCTATCTTTTGCTCGTCCTCGAGCAAAACAACTAAGCTATACTAAGGATTATTAGACCACTTTCGCAGGTCGCGCGATTGCACTGAGCATGTGCAACAAGCCGTTAAACCTCTAGGTTACCCCTAGAGGACGAGTGTTATCTCGTGAGGGTTTTCAGCGGATTGCACCCACAAAATCCATAAAGAAAGAGAAATAAAGAGTTAGTATTTTCGAAAAGCATTTTGAAAGAGAAAAATATTTGAAATATGATTGTAAGATCTAAGCAATCTATAAGTTATAGGAAAGCCGAATTTTTCATTCCTAAACTTAGTCTCTATTCAAAAATTTGTTATCAATCAAAGTAAGGAGTCAAATTGTACTTCTCATCTAGTCTATTACTTTTCCCTAAGTCATATGCACCTTGTGACTGTGAAAATTTTGACTAAGGGCTCATTAACTCTAACTCTTATGCCTTATTTTATTTGTGTATATATATATATATATATATATATATATATATATATATATATATATATATATATATTAGTGGTATTATTCCTTAGTTTAGGCTTTCTAATCTGCCCATGTAACGAGCCTTTAATCGATGACTCCCAAACCAGACGGTCTTAGGACACCAGGTGAGAAGACACCCCTAGGACTTAAGACTCGAGCAAACAAGGCCACAAAACTAAGGATTTTATTATATGATGTACCCCTTTTAGGCGTGAATACTTATGCTTTATTAGGCACAAATACCCAGCTTAATCAGAGGATCTTTATTTATATATTTTTTTCTTTTCAAACTTATCTAATCATCTTTCGCGTAAATACTAAGGCTTGCTTAGGCCAAAGCACCTAGCTAATCAATAATTAGATTTGTTTATCTTTTTTTTCTTTTTTTTTATAAGGCATAAGAATCTTTGTTTTTGAACCCTAAGTGTGTAAGTGTATGAAGTGTGCATATTTCATCAAGGTAAAGTTCAAGACCAAATTACTTTGACAAATTATCTTTCTAACTCTATAAATCAAACAAATAATCTTATTTTGACCAAGTATAAGAAATCCTAATTTGGATTTTCCTATTCCTTAAAATTAACTTAATTTCTTACAAAAATAAGTCAAAATATTATTTCTATTTTTCAAAAAGTTTTTAAAAGTAAGGAAAAAATGTAAAATTTTTTTTAATACTTTAAAGAAAAAGAAAAGTTATGTTAGACCCTCCCCCTCACCTATCTCATGCATTGTCCTCAATGTATGAATTAATGCATAGATGCATGAAAAAGAAGAAAGGGAAGGAAAATTGTTACCTTAAGGTGGTGGTTCCAGTGGTGGTCTGATTGGTCCACGAAACATGGCCCAATCAACTTTTCTTGGGTCTCGGAGGAACCCACCAGCACTATAACCCATTAAAAAGATTTGTCCATGAAGGATTTTTATTAAGTATGTGACCCCATCTAATTTCCAAATTTCATAACAAATTTCGGAGTCAAATTTGTCAACCACCTCGTCCCAGAATGGAGTATGAAATGATAGAACGGTTGACTTGGACTCAGGAAGGACAGGAACTAATACCGACTCAGGAAGTTGACTTAAGTCAAGTAAAGGTTCAGGAGTCGGAATAGGTTCAGGAAGTGGGTCCAAGTCAAGAAATTGAAACTCAAGTCCACATGTATTTTCCAATAATGGAATGTGACCTAATATGGGTGATTCCAGTTCAGGAATGATAGGTGGGGGAATCAAAACTGACTCTAGAATATTATTCAAGTTTGGTAATAAAACAGGAGTCAATATTGATTCAGAAAGTTGAACTGGATCACATATGTGAGAATCTGGGTCATATATCTCATTGAGTTCAATATCAAAAAATGGAGAACTTGCCAATTTATCCAGGGGATTTTCAAAATTGTAAAGTTGGTCAAGTTCAACATGATCCTCAAAGATGGGTGATTCAATTTCTTTATGAATTGGTACAGGATCCAATGTTGACTCTGGGAAAAGATTGAAGTCAGGTGAAGATACCGGAGTCATAATCGAATCAGGAAATAGAATTTAATCACTAAGTTGGGGTTCAGGATCATAATCATTTTCAAGTTCTATTTTAGGAGAAGGAAAACTAGCCAAACTATCAATGTCATTTGGAGTTTGGGTAAGTTCAAATGGTTGTGCTGAAATGGAATCTTGATTTTCAAAACTACATGACTCTTCGGCTCTAACAGAATAGTTAGTGACATCAGGACGGTGGGACGTAGAGATTCGACCATCATATCTATATCACGATTACGAGTGTTTTGAGCCTGAGTCATGGCTTCAAGCATCTTTTCATAGTTGATAGGTTCATTATTTTGATGAAAATATGAAGAATTGTCTTGGAAGTGGTAGTGAAATTGTGAGTCCATCAGATTTTTGGGATTTGTGTTTGGACTCACGCATACTCGTTTCCATAATTGATGGTTTCCTATTTTGGACGGGTGGAACTGAGTATGAATCTTGAAAATAGTGTGGACTAGGTGGAGAAGGAGGACACTGTGGTTGAAAATTGGACTCGGGGTAGGTGAATCCCCACTGACTCTGTGAAGAGTTGAAATCGTTATGGAAATTATAGTCATACGATGGGGGACATGGGTTATATGGATTCGGATAAGACCAATCCGGCACACTAGGTTGGTTAAAGTCATGATATGCCGGGTTGGTAATGTCCGAAAAAGAGTTTGATGTGTAATATGGATTATTATTATAGTTGAAAAAATTATTATTATAAGCCATATCACACAATGGAATACAAACAAAAAGAAAGAAAAACAAACAAATAAACAAACAAGAAAGAAAAAATTCTAACCTAAGTTAGGGTAGACCTAGACCTAGACGACTCCTAACTGGTTAGACTGTCCACAGGAGGTTTAATGTAGACTTTGACCACAAGCTAATCAGCCAGATCAGGGCAAGGTTGGTGGGAGGTTTTCCGTCAAAAGACGTTCCTTAATTAAATAACCACCAACCTTCGGGCTTTCGGCCCTTAATCCCTTTCCTAGACACTGATTTGGCAAGAGTCAAGTTCCAACACCTTTCCCCCTTAGGATAATCTCCTAATTGAGTCTGAGATGTCCCTAGGGCCAACGTCTACTCATTTTAAGTTAGGCTTGGGTTAGTGAGTGCTTGGATTCTGATTTTTGGGCTAAGGAAGGGTGATTAAATCCCCACCTTATCTTATTATTGGGTGGTGCCCTTAAGATCAGTTTTTGTGCAAGTGTACAAGATAAATAAGATGCACTCTAAGCGATATAAATCAACCAAGAGATAGTCCTATTCTAGATGCAATGCATACGTACCTTGCTCCAGCACTCTTCAACAGTAAAAAAAATAAAGGAATTAAAAAGACACGTGCCTAAAATGCAAATGTCTAATCAATTTTTTATCTTTTCAACAAATATTTTACTGTTGATTATTAGCAGGCTTATGTTATGGCATATAAGAAAAATTAAAGTTGCAGCAAACTAGAATTTGTAAACTAAGCAGCCCTGCAAAAAGCTGTTAGTAGTCAACTCGTCCTTGCCGCGGATCCGCGGATTTTGCCGTGGAAATGCGGCAATTCAGAGGGCCCTTGGTCTCTGCTTTTTGGAGCAGAGGCCCAAGGCCACTTGTATGTCACTGCAATAATAATTTTCTGCTTTGCTTGCCCTGTAATCTGCAACAGAGAAGAAAATTCGTTTAGTTCTAAAAAATTTTCAATAAAAATTCAGATTTCAATAAAAACCGTTTTACCCTCCCTGGCAACGGCGCCAAAATTTGATTGAGACTAAACCTGCACACAAAATACAAGATTATAGAACTTAAGAAAGAACATGTGCAAGTGCTCAATTCTTCCGCTATAGCAAGTGGCTATGCGGGTCGTGATCCACAAGGAGGGTTTGCGATGGAAGCGTTACAGTTCTTTATTGAAATCTTTTAAGAAAATAAAACGAAGGTTCTTCTCTGTTTTTAAGTTATGAAAATGAAAAAGAAAGTATGTTAAAGTTAGAAGAAGATGAAAGATGAAGAAGGTGGAAAATCAGAAAACAAAAGAAAGCGACTATGTACAATGAAGTGGGGAGGAGAATGAAAACGATTTGGAAGAAGTGGTTGGTGATCTAAACTAAGAAAGAAAAGAAAAGAAGTAAAGAAAAGTAAAGAGATACTTACCGAGATTGAGTGATGACTTACTTGGAAACCTTTTTGCAAGTTCTACCTTTTTGCTTCGGAGGCGTTCAACGCATAGATCATAAACTCGAGCTCGGTCCCCGTGCACATTATATCGTCAAGCATAAGAAGAACGAAGTGATGCGGAGCTTGGAAGAGGAGAACGTCTTCATGAACTATCGCTGGCTCTCACGTAGCTTAGTTATACTTGCTTTGGAATTCACTTGTACACTCAACAACAACAACCAAGGTAAAGTAGAATAGGAAGACGAAAAGCAAAACAAATGTAAAGTAAAGCAGAATAGAAAACAAACAAAGCATTTACCTTATTACTTGCTGAGACAATGAAAGAAAGGAGTAGGGTACATCGTCGGTGTCACTCTCAACATCAGCCCCTCTCTCTTACTTACATGAATCTTCTTCTACCCTAAGTTACATACAAATTACATAAAAATAAAAGAAAAACCTAAACTACAAAGAATTAAAACTAGGCTAAATCCTAATCTGCCTTGGCGTCCTTTTTCAGCATAGATACTGGCCTTTTATATGCATAACCCCAACAACTAAGATCCCGGGGAGGTCGGGGGAGCAAACGCTCCCCCTAACTCCCCAAGATTGCCGCGAAAACGCGGCCCAAGCCGCGTTTCCGCGGCCAGGGTATGGCCAGATTGCCACACCCTGTTGGTGGGTCTCTCCGGGGGTTCTTCTGGCTTTATCCTTTATTGGTTTTGTCGTTTGAGCTCCGGATTCTGACGAAATGACCTTGGATTCTTGGCTTTAACCGATCGATTCTGAGAGAATTCTTCTCAACCGGTTTTAAACTCTTGATTTTGCCCTGATTTTGTGTGTGCGAATTTATTCTGATTTAATTCAAAATTCTGGTGGGCTTTTGGGCTCATTTCTCTTCATCTCCTTAAGGATTGGGCCTGCAAATAAATTAAACAAATAATTAGGACAATGCAGGCTTTTATTCTAAAATAAGTATGAAAATGTGACATTAAATATGCAACATTAGCAACCAATCAGAAAGCAAGAGTGCTTGTAATGGAAGGTGACAATCTTTGAAAGGTTCTCTCTTTATCTCTCTTTATTTTCTTCTCTCTAATCCCTTTTACATGTTTAGCTAATTTTCTCTCATGGCAACTTACTACTAACCACTAATTTGCTAACTTCTTAATTGATAATCCACATGAATCTAATAGCCTCTACTTGGCCTTGCTCTTGCAAGCGCCATTGATGGCTCATGATGATGGATTCTAATACTCTAACATCCTAACTCTCTAACAAGTTAATATTACTTTATTCCATGCTTGTTCTTGTTTAGTCTTGATGGTTTAAGTGTGCTTGCACTTATTTTGTTGAGTTTTGATGTGAAAATTATCATATGGGTTATGCTTTGAAACGCTCTTGAATCAAGGACTAGTGATGGCCAAGGATACACGTGAGGTAACTATCACTAAGAGGTTAGCATATTAGTGGAGCTATTAGTAGTTAGTAGCCATGTGTTTTCTTTATCTTTTTACTTTATTTTAAATATACAAACAAAATCACAAATACCATTCTTCTATGTTTCTCACTTCTTTGTTTTCACTATATTTCTCTTTTCATTCTTTATTTTTTTATTTTCATTCTTTAAAATATAGAAGAACCATTAACACACATGTGAATATACCGTGTAAGCTTCTATCGCCTCCCATCCTTGTGGATTCGACTCGTTTTAGCCTCCATACTATAATGGAAGTATCGAGGAAGCCAAAGCGCACACACTTTAGATATTGATTCAGAACATACACTTTTGTGTACGGTTTTCTCCCAATCAGCGCGCTCACCAGTTGAAGATGAATTCAACCAAATCTTTCTTGGGAGCATCGAGTGACAAGTTCCTTGGATTCATAGTCACATCCAGAAGTATTCACCTTGACCCTGATAAAGTCAAGGCAATTCAGGGCACGCAACTCATGAAGATCAGAGCTCAGAGGTTTACAAGGCATACTTGTCTATATTTGAAGATTCATCGTAAATCTTTCTGGCTGTTGCCACCCATTTACATGGTTAATGAAGAAAGGTGTCTCCTTTGTATGGGTTGAAGCTTTCTAAGAGGCTTTCGAGGATATCAAAAAATATATCACCAAGCCTCCAGTCCTGGTATCACCCGTTTCGATGATAACGATTCCTGCTCTATGTACACACTATGAATCACTCTTTGGGCACTCTTATAACACAGAAGAATGATGAAGACTGCGAACACGCCATCTACTACTTGAGCATAACTCTGATCGGGGCTGAATCTCGATATAACCCGTCGAGAAGGAGCATCTTGCCCTCATATTTGTTGTCCAGATGACACGACATTATTTGGTTGGCCAAACCATATATGTTGTCTTAAGAGTTAATCCCTTGCGCATTCTCATGGCGAAATCAGGGTCCTTGAATTTTAAACTAGTTAATTGGGCTATTTTGCTATCCTAATAGGACATGACTTTTGTCCCCCAAAAGGCAGTTAAAAGACAATCTCTTGCAGACATTCTGACAACCCATCCAGTTTTGAAAATGTCAAAGTTACATGAAGACATTCCAGACGAGGTCATTGACGCCACTATGACTCAGGAGATGATGTATGGCAGATATTCTTTGACGGTGCATTAAGAACAGGCCCTACTAGCAAGATCATTGCTGGAGTGGAGGTAGTATTTGTCTCACCAGAGAATCATGTTCTTCCTTGTGGATTCTCACTGATGGAATCCTGTTCCAACAACGTAGCTGAGTACAATGCTTTGCTCATTGGCCTCCAGCTCACTTAACAAAAGGGGGTTCAGTACCTTGAAGTTTATGGTGACTCCAAATTGATTGTCAACCAAGTCAAAGGAGAGTATGAGGTCCGTTATGAAGACCTGATATCTTATCACTATGCAGCCATTAAGTTGGCTGATTCAGTTGATGGCTTCTACATTAGCCATGTATCTCGCCTTTTGAATACAAAGGCTAACGCTTTAGCTGTGCTCGCGACTATGTTGGCCTTGCCAGCTGATACCACCTATCGTCTTATGATGGCCACTCATCATTTCTTCTGTCTGAAGTACAGTTTAAAAGTTAGCGAAGTACATACAATCTCGACAAATTTCGAACCGATGGACTGGCGAAACCTGGTCATCCGATTATGCCTTGCAGGCATATTGCCTGATGATCTCAAGGAAGCAGCTTCTATTCGATGAAGAACTACTCGGTTCTACTATGATGCGTGGTAAAAACGATGTACCATCATTTACATGACGGTATACTTCTTCGTTGTCTATCCAAATCGGAAGCACGATAAGTGCTTAAAAAGGCCCATGATGGCATATATGGCGCTCATCAACCAGGTTCAAAGCTCAATGATCCACTGTACCGACTCGACTATTATTGGCAAACTATAATCGTGGACGCAGTTGAATACGCGAGAAGGTGTAAGGCTTGTCAAATTCATGCGGATTTCATATGCCAACCTCTAAAGTTACTCCACCTCACAGTCGCTTCATGGCCGTTTGAAGTATGGAGAATTGATGTTGTAGGACCTATCAGTCCTCCATTGATAAAAGGTCATCAGTTCATCCTTAGAATAACTGATTACTTCTCAATGTGGGCGAAAGCTGCATCGCTCGTCGAAATTAAAACTGCTAATGTGGTCAACTTCATCAAATACCATGTCAACCACCAATTTGGTGTCCCTAGGTGGATCATCCTAATTTGGAAGCCAATCATTCTATCGGTTCTGCGATAAGTACCGGATCTAGAATGTGGGTTCAATTGCTTACAGCTTTGCTGCCAACGGGTTAGCAGATGTTTAATTAAATGATCATCAAGCTCCTCAAAAAGTTCATCTCTTCAAGTAAATGAGAAGCTCAATGAATGTCTTTGGACTTACCGAACGATGGTCCGAAGTCTTACAGGCAATATGCCTTTCACTCTAGTTTACAGGTGTGAAACAGTCATACCTTTAGAGATACAAATGTCGTCACTTCCCGTTGCTCTAGTAAACAAGATGACAAATGGAGATAATGATCGATTACGTCTCCAAGAATTGAAAGCATTGGACGAGAAGCGACTACAAGCTCAACATCGCATTGAGTTATACCAAGCTCGAATCTCAAAGGCCTTCAACAAAAAGGCTAAGGAGAGAGTCTTTCAGAATGGAGACTTGGTTTTAATAGTTAGGCGGACAATGGTCATGACATATAAGACCAAGGGAAAATTCTAACTTAAATTGGAAGGACTCTTCATAGTAGAAACAGTCTATACGAATGGAGCATACCGCCTTGCAAATTCAAATGGCGACATGCTCATGATGCCAATTAATGGAAAGTTCTTAAAGAAGTACTATCCCTGATCATGTTAACACCATACTTCTGATTAAAAAAATACTATACATGGCCGCGTTAACATTAAACCTCTGGTCATTAAGACAGGCTTGTCTGACTAATCTTCTCCAAGAAACCCCTTCTCTCGAGCGGAATCAATTTCATCTCCGCTTCTTCTGGGATTCTGAGTGACATGGAGCCATTATGATACATGATGAGATAAGGCAAAATTTCTGGTTTTAGGCTTCTCACTCTTTTTTCTGATCATTTCTCTTGATCCAAAAAGATGGTGACTGTTCAATTGTAATAGTGGCTCTAATCATCCCTTCGCCTCTATCATTCGGCGAGTCACGATTCAGTCTTGTGACGACCATGATCGAGCCAAGTTCATTGAAGAAGATTCGTAACCCATCTCAGCGGAACCTTTCCATTATTTTCATATTCATACTTGAATTCGGTGATCAACTAGAAGCCTGAGTCTTGGCCATGATGAACATAAGGTGAAGCTTTGCAAGAAATTTTGACTTAATCAATAAATTTTCCACAAAACTCATGTTCTATGTCACGACTTAACAACCAGCCGAGAACAAGAATTCCGATTAAAGTGACATTTCATCAGGAATTTCGATTTACTTGACAAATCCCCATGAAGTTTATTCTTAATTCTTTAATCCCCAGCAAGATTTTAGGGTCATTAGTGGAATGCAGAAACGTTCACTTCAAATGGCACGATTTGAAGCCTTCAGTGGATAAGGTTAGAGGAAAATATTGGCTTCTGAGTATTGGGCTGAAGGCCTCTCACCCTGATTTTGATGATGACTAACTTATGAAGTTATAGTTCTAATGATCTTGTGTATATTAAGTTTCAGATTTTGATCAAGATCATTATTGGTGTTTAGCTTCTACAATAGACTCGAATTCAAGATTTGAAACTATCACGTGTTGATTCAAGAGCTCGCATCTAAAGATCGTGTCAAGTACTCGAGATGGAGTCAAGCTCTCTGGATCATGTTTGGATCGAGTCGTCTTGGAGAAGAAGATCGACAAGAAGACTTGTATCTAGGTTTGTTTAGTTTAGATCTGGTAAGGATAGAATAATTTGAATTGCTTAAGTATATGCACACATAAGATTTATAGTTTGGTTTTCAGTTTAACCATTTCGGTTTAAAAGTTTATGTTTATTTGGTTTACACAAAACTCATAAAAATAAGTTTTAAATTTTGTGTTTTGGTTTAACATGTATACGTTTTAAGTTTTGGATCTTCAAGTATACATCTTTCCGTTTCATGAATAGATTTCATCAAAACAAGTTTATATAGTTTATATGTGTATTGAATTTCTTCCATATGCATTTATACTTCATATGTTTAGATAAACTTATTTTGTTGAATCTAGTTCATGTGTTTAATTTTTGTTTTTATCAAAACTTAATTTGGTATTTATTGTCAAAAACAAGTATACATCATTTGCTATGTGTATTGGATTATATGCATACGCATCATGCTTCAAATGTGTTTCAATATCTTATTTTTGTATTTATACAAGTTTAAGGAAAAATCAGATTTCTATTTAAAAGTTTGGTTTTTGAAAATACAGTTTTTAGTTTATGCCTTAATTTCTCCTCAAAAATAGTCCACTTATTTGTAATATGTGTTGATTTTTTATCACACATATCTGAAATTCAAAGTATTTATATGAACTTATTTTTGTGGAATTTATTGGGATTTAATTGAATTTTTATAGTTTTGTGAAGTTAGAGTTTAAACCCTTAAATACTTGGGTTAGGCTACTTTCGTCAACGGGGCGGTCGATCGATGTGTAAAAAAACGTGCACATGCCTAGAGCCTTAGCCCAGTCGACCGATCGATCGACCATAGCAAGGAACGGTCGACCGACTGGCTCACCTATCTTTCTGTTGGATGCCGGTCGACCGAACGGTTGACCGACAAAGAGTTAGAACTCTCTGTGCTTGGGAGCGCTCGACGGGCGGTTGACCGGCAACCCCAATGGTCAGAAATCTGACCATTGTCTGATCGACCGGGCAGTCGACTGACGGCCTGTTTGGCCTGTATTTCTCCTCCAACGGCTAGTTTTATTAACCCCTATAAATTGGGTTAATTTGGCCAGCTTTTGGCAAGATTTTCAAGAGCAATTTTTCTTTTCTTCTACAAAGTTTTAGCAACAAGTTTTTAATATGTTTTTGTACTTCAAAATCAAAATCTTTATTTGTTTCAAAGTTTTGGAAAATCAAATAAAATCAAGTTTTGAGAATTCTAGTTTTGTTCAAATTTTCATCTATCAAGAAGTTTTTCCCAAGAGTTTTCTTTGTGTTTTCTTTTTCAAAAACTTTGTGCACTCACATACTTAAGCTATTCCTTCAAAATCTATCCTCTAAGATCTTGTATTGTGAGAGGTGTTTTGTTTATGATCTTTTGAGATCACCAATATTGTTTGTGATCTTTGTGGTCACTAAGTGGTATTTTTCTCTTGGCTTTATGCCTACCCTCTTGTGTAGAGGTATGTGAGAGTTAGAGTTGTGTACTCCTTGTTTGTAAGTTGTAATTCCTCAGTGGAGGTCCCTTTGTGGAAGGTCCTTAGTGGATATAGTGAAAATCCTTCTGTGTGAGTGCGGGAACGTAGAGCAGTGGCTCGAACCTCAAAACATATCCTTGTGTTTACGATTGGCTATCTTCCTCTATCTCTCAACTCTCTCTTTATATCTTGCATTGTTATTATTGCTCATATTCATACATGCTAGATATTGTTCGTGTGCTCACACTAGTATTCAACCAAGAGAGCTATTGAAGCACCTCAACTCATAATTTAGAGGAATCATGAGGAGCCCTTCACAGAAATTCAGACTCACTCTTGGTTATACATTATGTGTTAGTGTACAAGTTTTAATTTCACATTATTTGTCATTAGATTAGCACTACACCTATTCACCCCCTCTCTATGTGTATTTTTCAATTGGTACCAGAGCTAGCGCTCTTGATATTCGATTTAATCACCTAGGAGTATGATCCTTATTGATAATCTAGTTATTTACTTTGCACACATAGTATTTACACTCATGGATTATCTTACACCACCCATGTATGATGTTTTTAACATTGACATGTGAAAATTTAAGATGAGTTCTTACCTAAAAGCCCTAAGATTGCATGTTTATCTTGCTACTATCAAGAAATCATATATTGGTAATGACAAGTACTTAGAGGCTAATGCACAAACTATGATTGCATTAAAGCACACACTTTGCAAAAAAAAACATCTTTCTTTTGTTTCTCATTGTTATTCTACCTTTACAGTGTGGAACACGTTGATCTCTTTAAGAGAACAAGCGTCTAATGATCCAGAGAGAGCCTATTGTTGATGAGTCTGAATGTAACACCCCATACTCAGAATATGTACCCAGGTATGTATTCTGATTTTTCGAGCATATTTCTTTATTTTCTTGGATTTATTTATGCTCATATAGCTGTAATGCTTAATTTGACCTCTGTGGTAGTCAGATTTAACCATTTTTAGTTTTAACTACTGTTTAACAATATTTGGGATTTATCATGATTTTTTAGAATATTTTTGAATTATTTCTATAAAAACTCTAAAGTCGATATTAATCGGTAACGACAATTGATTCTCAGAATTTTAAATTACAAATGAAGTCAAATTTTTGGAAACCTATTTCACATTTTTTTATAATAATATTTACTATCTTAATGCATCTTTTGAGATTTTTCTGAATTTATCAAAATCCGGCCAGATTCGGTGTCGACCAATATCGATGATTGATTTCAGAATTTTTAATTTAAAAAAGGAATTGAATTTTTTGAATCCAATTTCACCATGATCTTCAGTATAATATTATTTAATTTTGAGAATTTTTGGGAGCTTTCTGAAAGACTTGATTTTTGGGCATTTTCGGTGCTTTTTCGAAATTTCCCAGATCCGCAACCGAACCCGGAGATTTCACTTTTTCATTTATTTTTCATTTTTCTTCCAAATATTTTTTCCCTTTTACCTTTTTTTTATTTTTTCCCCTTCCACCAAATTCTAAAATCTTCTCCATCCTTCTAAAACACTATACTACATTCTACCAAAATATCTCCTCCAAAATATTCCAATACACTTATCACTCCTCTCCCATCACCAAGGCCAGCCATAACTCCCCCTCCTATCACCATTTCATTAAAAAAAACCCTAACCCTAATCCTTTCCATTCTCATTTAAACTCCAACTCCAAAACAATCTCCATGTTCTTCTCCTTTCACCTTCATTCTCCATCAAAAACCTAAAACCACCAACTCCTTCATTTTCACTACAACTATAACAACAACAACACCTACAACACTTCATCATCTTCTTCTTTCTCCTCCATCTCTATTTAATCCACTACGAACTCCAAAAACTCTACCAAAATTACACCATCTCTTTTACTTTCTTCAAAACAACCACCACCAACAAATCCTTCCACCAAACTACTCCCACTCCATCTCCACCTAGGTTGGCCACCACCCTAAGCCTAGGGCCAGCCTCCTCTACTCCGATGACGTCTTCGACGACCATTCCGGCGGCATCTTCAACATCTTCAATAACATCACCATCACCACTACAAATCCTCCATCTTCACTAACACCTCTTTTATTCTTCTTCTCCACCATCAGCATCTTCACTTCCACCATCACAACACCACCTCCATCACCTTTATTTCAACCTCCAACACCACCATCATCATCACCTTCTTCAACCTCCTTTAAATTCTCCTCCAAAACCCTTCTCCACCACCAAATAGCACCACCATCAACTCCAACACTATCACCTTCACTCTCTCCTCTCTCTCCTCATGGCCGGCCACCACCTAGGCCACCACAAAGAGGTGGAGCACCCTTTCTAGGGCCGGCCCTCTACAAGAGGCTAAGCCCCACGTGCCTTGTGTATTTCCCCGCTCGAAAGATCATGTGTGTAGCTTTTTGAAGTTCCTGACTTTACCACCGTGTCTGTTATTAGGCGAGTGTTTTCTCGTGTTAAAGCGAATGGTTATAGTTTGCTTGGTACCCCGTTTCGATGGATGTATTGTGCTTATTGATTGGTATCTATATTGTTTTGAAGGGAAGGAAAATAACCTCATGGTGGTGGTTCCAGTGGTGATCTAATTGGTCCACGAAATGTGTCCCAATTTAGAGATTCGCAAGAACCCACCAGTGACCTCTCTAATATGACCCATTACAAAAATGTAGAAGTTTATGATTTTATTTAAAAAATTATCCCCATTCAATTTTTAATTTTCAAAAATATTTCTTAAGTCATTTCAGTCAACACCTTTGTCCAACAATGAAGTGTGATTATGGAAGATGATTGATTTGGGCTCAAAAGGATCAGGAACTAATACCGACTCGGGAATGTAACTTAAATCAAGTCGAGATTCAAAAGTGGGAGTCAAAGTTAGTTCAAAAATGGGGTCCAAATGAAAGAATTGATGTCACACATTTTCCCCATTAACGGAATATGATCGTAAAATATTGGTGATTCAATTTCACGATGTACTAGAACAGGATTCAATATTCACTCCGGACTAGAAAAAATTTGGTAAAGATATCAGAGTCATTATTGAGCCAAAAAGTGAAATAGAATAACCAACTTGAGGTTCAGGATGACTTTCATGTGCAATTTCAATTTCAAGAAAGGGATAACTTGCCAAAATGTCAATGCTGTTCTCAAAATTTTGGGCAAGTTCAAATGAATGTAATGAAATTAAATCTTGATTTTCGTTCACGAAAGGGATGTGAATGGGTGAAATGATCGATTCAACTTTAAAAATTATGAGAGTCAAAACTTGCTCAAGAGTGTTACTTAGTTTAGGCAATACTACAGGAGTCGATATTGATTTAAGAATTGGACTCGAATCGTCAAACTGAAGCTCAGCTTCACATTTATCTTTAAGTTCAAATTCAGGAAATGGATAACTTGTCAAAATATCAAGGATTTAATTTTGGTCAAGTTCATATTGGTATGATGAAATTGAAGCTTGATTTTCAAAATGACCTCATTCTTGAGTCATATGAAAATTTGGTGGACATTGAAAGTCAACCATATTTTGAATTAGTCGCTTGGACTCTTGCACGAATTTCATAGTTTTTTCCAACAATGATTTTTTTTAGGTGATTCTGGAAAAGAACTATATGGGGTTTGAAAATTTTATGGATATGATGATGCAGTCATGATTTCAAATTTTTTTTGGGCCTCTAACATGGCTTCCATATTCTTTTGTAATTCTGATTTTTCTTCAATTGGTGGTTCTAAGAAAAGAGTATGTGAAGTAAAATGTGGGAAAGCAGATAGTGGACAAGGTGATTGATAATTTAATTCGGGTGCGGTGAATCCCCATGGACTCTGTGAAGAGTGAAAATTATTTTGAAAATTATGATCATAGAATTGGGGCTATGGGTCATATTGAGTTGGATAAACCCAATCCAGCCTATATGATTGGTTCATGTTGTACATAGCTGAGTTTAAGTTATCCGAGTCAATTGAGGTCGAGGTGAAATATGAATTCATATTAGGATTGAAAAAATTATTGTTGTTGAAATCTATTTCACAATTTACAAAAAAAAATAAACAGACAAACAAACAAATAAAGAAAATAAGAAAAAGAAAAAGAAAACAAGCCTATGCTAGGGTTGACTTAGACCTAGACGACTCCTAACTGATTAGACTGTCCGCGGGGGGTACCTTGTAGAAATCTGACCACAAGTTAATCGGTCAGGTAGGGGCAAGACCAGTAGAAGGTATCCGCGCTGGAGCAACGAGCCTAATTATGCAAAACCATTATTCTTCGAGATTTCGTCTCTTAATCCCTAAATTTAGACACCGATTTGACAAAAGTCAAACTCTAACAACGTCCCCCTTGGATCAATCTCCTAAATGAGTCTGAGATGTCCCTAAGGGCCAACATCTAGCAAATTAAGGCTTGGGTTGTGTGAGTGGGGGGGGGGCGGTAATTTTTGGGCTAAGGGAGGAAAATGACTTCCCCACCTTATCTTATATTGGGGTTTGCTCTTAATTTCAATTCTTGCAAGTGTGCAATATAGATATGAGTGAACACACAAAGCGAGTAAATCACCCACGTGTTTGTCCTAACTATATAAAATGCAATATGTACACCTTGGTCCATATCACAACAACAGAAGAAAAAAATATAGTATATTGGAATTGACACGTGCCTAGATGCAAATGTCTAAACCGTTTTAAAATATCCAATTATTGTATTTTAGTTCTTAATTATTACAGTGCACATGTAATCTAAACAGAAAATTAGCAGCAGAATATAGCAAAATACAAGAATTTACCCAACCACACAAAAGCAAGTATGGATTTCTGTAATGCTAAAAATTTGACCTACACACCAAAAATAAAGAAGAAAAGTTAACAAAAGCGTGAGATCAAACCGTTCCCATCCCCGGCAACGACGCCAAAATTTGATCGGGAGAAACCATGCACAAAAAGTTTTGTTTAGAAATCAAAAGTTAAAGTGTGCGTGCTTTGGCTTCCTCGATACTTTCATTATAGCGTAGAGGCTAAACAGGTCGAATCCATAAGGACAAGAGGTGATAGAATCATTAACAGTATGTTCACGTGTGTGTTAACGGTTCTTTTATGTTTCAAAGAATCAAAAGAAAAGAAAATAAAGAATGAAAATAGAAGTATACGGTGGAAACAAAGATAAAACATTGAAGAGAAGATATTTGTCATTTTTGAAATTATTTCTAAAATAAAGTAAAAAGGAAAAAAAAACTCATGGGTACTAACTACTAATGGCTTCACTAACCATACTAACCTCTTAGTGATAGTTGCCTCACATGTATCATTGGCCATCACTAGCTCTTAGGTCAATAGCATTTCAAAGCATGACCCATAAGATAACTCATCACATCCAAACTCAACAAATAAGTGCAAGCTACACTTAAACTATCAAAACTAAACAAGTGCAAATATGAAAAAAGTAATGTTAGCTTGTTAGAGAGTTAAGATGTTAGGGTGTTAGAATCCATCATCATGAGCCATCAATAGCTCTTGCAAGAGCAAGGCCAAGTAGAGGCTATTAGATTCATGTGGATTATCAAGTAAAGAGTAAGCAAGATAGTGGTTAGTAGTTAGTTGCCATCAGAGAAAATTAACTAAGCATGTAATGAAAAACACCTAGAGGGGGGGTGAATAGGTATTAATGCTAATCTAATGATCTTTTTAAGCAAGTATGAAAGAATGATGCAACCAGTCACTCAAAACAAGAAATTGAAGCCAAATTCCCCGTGAAGGGCTCTAGAACTTCTCCTCTTTGATTCCTCTAGATTATAAGTTAAGGCGCGTAATTGCTTTCTTGTTGAGATGAGTAAAGACCAAAAAATGCAAGTAAATGAAATGTGTGCAATAAAGAAGTGCAAGCAAGAGATATCACAAGATAGAAATGTAAAGCAATGAAAAGCAATAAGGAAACCAATCGCAAACACAAGGAATTTGTTACGAGGTTCGAGCCACCGCTCTACGTCCCCGCTTTCACCACCGTGAAGGATTTTCACTAAATCCGCAAAGGGAATTTCAAGAGGTCTACACAAGACCGGAGTACCGAACTCCCACCAATCCAACCTCTACACAAGAGGGATCTCAACTCAAAGAAATACAAGTAACAAGGTGATCAAAAAGACCACAAACTTCTCTCTTACAACTCCTTATAGAATGGGAATGATTTTTGGCTTAAGAAGTGAAGTGAGAAAAATTCAGTTGTAAAGAGTAAAGAAAAGAGATTGAAAATCATTGAAAAATTTTAATCAAGAATGCACTTTAGAAAGTGAGAGCTTTGAAAACTTTTCTTTCTTTTGAAAACTAAAAACAATGGGTATTTTTCTTGAATTTAACAAGGGACCAATGCCATCTATTTATAGGGATTAGAAGAGATCTAATCATCATTTAAACTAGGTTAATAGGTCAGGAAATAGCCTCAGGAATTTTAGAAATAGCTGAAAGAAAAAATCAACATCAAATCAGAAAACAGTTTTCAATAAACTAGCCGTTGGGGCTGCTAGTGGCTGTTGGTCGACCGGCAGTTTAACTGGCAAACTAGCCGTTAGACTCGGTCGACCGGTCGGTTGACCGGAGGCTAAACAAAAAACATAAGTTTGTTCTGTCGGTCGACTGGCCCGGTCGACCGACAAAACCCGAGAGTAAGGGTCAGTTAGTCGGTCGACCGGCAGACGTGCACAAACATGCACGCCAATGCCACAAGGCCCGATCGACTGGTGCGGTCGACCGATCAGGCCTGAAATAGATCCGGTCGACCGCCCGGTCGACCGTTGGGCCTGAAACAGAATTTTTATAGGAAAAAAAAATGAACTTAGAAGAATTTTTAAAATAATTTGAAATGGCTATATGATTAGGTAGCATGCTATAAGGGTTGGTATACATGATATAAACAAGATGTAAAAATATGAAATATTTAGAGACATGTATATTAATCAAGACACGCACCTAATCCAACTATCCAAAACAAAAACCATATTTTGAAAAATGAAAGTGTGTGTGTGTTTTCTTGAGCCAACTTATCATAACCTCATTCTTTAACAAACTAATTCTTACAGAGGTTCTAGGTGACTACAAGATCTTTAAATTACGGCTTCTCCATATGGAATGTTGTAGCTTGAATCCTTGAACCCGAATTGAGTCAATCTTGAGACAAAAATACCTTCCTTTAGGGAAGAACACCTCTTGAATTCTTAGAACCCTGAAACATACTTAAATACTAAATAATGATTAGTACAAATAACTATATATGTTTTGTAATCATCAAAACTCAAAAATCGTGTGATTGTAACCTTGGGCCAACAATCTCCCCATTTTTGATGATGACAAAACATATGAGTTATTTAACAAAAAGATGAGAAAAATGGGAAAGGAGCTTGGAAGCTCCCCTCAAAACATGCTACATATATGAATGAATAGTAAAACAAGAACTTAGCATAAAAAAGACATAATAATTCAAAACATATAGCTCAACAAACAAAAACTTAAAACATAAAACACATAACTCAAAACTCAAAAACTTAAAACTCATACCTCAAAACTCAAAACTCATAACTCAAAACAATAAACTAACTTTTTCTCCCCCTTTTTCATACATCAAAAAGGGTAAACAATGTTAAAATATTTTCAAGATTCCATAACACAAACATTCAATTCTCCACAAATAAAAGAAAATCTAGTATAGTCTAGTGTTTTTGTAAAAATATCGGCAAGTTGAAAATTGGTAGAAACATAATCAATGTCAATATCACCTTTCTCATAATGATCTCTAAGAAAATGATACCGAATGTCAATGTGCTTAGTCTTACTATGTTGATTTACATTTTTAGTCATATGAATGGTACTAGTATTATCACAAAATATTTTAGTATGGTCAAATTGTAAATCATAGTCAAGGAGAGTATGTTTCATCCAAAGGATTTGTGCACAACAAGCCCCCGCCACAACATACTCCGCCTCGGCGGTTGAGAGGGCTACCGAATTTTGCTTCTTGGAAGACCATGAAACAAGACAATTACCGAGAAATTGACATGTTCCACTTGTACTCTTCCTATCCACTCTACAACCCGCATAGTTGGCATCCGAAAAACTCATCATGGAAAATTGTCCGGTCTTCGGATACCACAAACTCATTTCAATTGTGCCCTTAAGGTATCTAATAATGCGTTTTACCGCAATCAAATGGGACTCTTTAGGACACGATTGAAATCGAGCACAAAGACATACACTAAACATAATGTCCACCTACTAGCCATTAAATACAACGAGCTACCAATCATGCTACGATAAAGTTTAATGTGTACATTTGTACCTTGTTCATCCTTGTCAAGCTTTGTGGTGGTAGCCATGGGAGTTTCGCTAGTCTTAGCCCCTTCAAGCCCAAATCTCTTGATAAGTTCCTTCGTGTACTTCGCTTGATTGATGAAAATCCCATCCTTCCTTTGCTTGATTTGGAGACCAAGGAAGTAGTTAAGCTCGTCCATCATAGACATCTCAAACTCCTCCTTCATGCATGATTCAAAAACTTTACAAAGATTTTCATTAGTAGAACCAAATATGATATCATCAACATATATTTGAACTATAAGTATATCATTTTCATCATGTTTGGTAAACAAAATAGTATCTATCTTACCTTTATTAAAACCATTAGAAATAAGAAATCAAGAAAGTATTTCATACCAAGCCCTAGGGGCTTGTTTTAAACCATAAAGAGCTTTGTCTAGTTTGAAAACAAAATCCGGATGTGTAGGATCAACTAACCCGGGGGGTTGTTTAACATACACCTCCTCTTCAATAAATCCATTTAAGAAAGCACGTTTTACATCCATTTGAAAAAGTTTAAAATCTTTATATGAAGCAAATGCAAGTGTCATCCGTATGGCTTTAAGCCGTGCTACAGGTGCAAAAGTTTCCTCAAAATCGATGCCTTCGACTTGAGTGTAACCTTAGGCCACTAACCTAGCTTTATTCCTAACAACATTTTCCGACTCATCCAACTTGTTCTTAAAGATCCACTTAGTACCAATTGTTGGTCTATCGTGGGGCCTAGGAACAAGATGTCAAACTTGGTTGCGCTCGAATTGATTGAGCTCCTCTTGCTGGCTAGCAACCATTATGAGTCGCCCTCGGCTTTGAGGATATTCTTTGGTTCAAAGTGAGTAATAAATGCATAGTGCCCACAAAGATCATGAAGTTTAGAACGAGTAGTTACCCCTTTGATATTTCACCTATAATATGATCCTTGAGATGATGTGAATTGAATCTCCAATCTTTTGGAAGTGGTTGAGTAGTCTCCACTTTAACTTCTTGAACTTCATTTTCTTCATCACCCTTTGGCATGTCTTCTAGAGTAGGTGAGTCCTTCAAAGAAATTTTCTTTATGTCTTCATTTAGGGAATCTATTTCTACAATATTCTCAACAAACACATTAGATTCCTCAAACTTTACATGTATAGATTCTTCTATAGTCAAGGATGACTTATTGAAAACTCTATAAGCTTTACTAGTGTTAGAGTAACCAACAAAAATTGCTTCATAAGACTTTGCATCAAATTTACCTAAATTATCTTTAGTATTCAAAATAAAACATTTACAACCAAAAACTTTAAATTATGAAACATTTGGCTTTCTAGAAAAATAAATCTCAAAAGATGTTTTAGAAGTGTTTTTGCATAAGAAAACCCTATTTGATATGTAGCAAGATGTGTTTACGGCCTCGGCCCATAGATAATGAGGGAGACCATACTCATTTATCATTGTCCTAGCCATCTCTTGTAATGTACGATTTTTCTCTCAATGACTCCATTTTGTTGTGGAGTTCTAGGACAAGATAGTTCATGCTTAATTCCATGTTCTTCACAAAAAGTGGCAAAGGGTTGGTTATTGAATTCACCACCTCTATCACTTCTTATTCTTAAAATAGAAGAATCTTTTTCCTTTTCAACTCTTTTCTTAAAGGCTTGAAAATATGAAAAGGCTTGATTTTTGTGTTCTAAAAGAAAACCCAAGTAAAATGAGAGAAATCATCAACTAAAACGAAAGCAAAACGATTCCCACTTAGACTTTTGATTTGTGTAGGACCAAACAAATTCATATGGATCAACTCCAAAGGTCGTGATGTCATGATATCCTTGATTGACTTGAAAGAGGACTTGGTTTGTTTCCTAAGTTGGCACGCATTGCAAATGCGGTCCTTTTCAAAGTTCAAGTAAGGAATACCTTTCACCATTTCCTTGTTGTTTAATCTAGATAGATGGTCAAAAGAAATGTGGCCTAATCTCCTATGCCACAACCAAGAGTCATCATCGAGGGCTTTCAAACAAGTAGCATTGCATAGCATATTGACATGTCAATCATGTATACATTGTTTTCACGAAATCCGAAATATATACATGCATTGGATTGTCTATCAATTACACTACATGCTAGGTCATAAAAAACAACATTAAAACCTTTACCACAAAGTTGACTAACACTCAAGAGATTATGCTTGAGGCCTTCAATCAAAACAACATTTTTTATTAAAAAAAATGTACCAAGTTTAACATTACCAATACCAATAATTTTCCTTTGGCGTCATCTCCGAAGGTGACGGTGTCACCTTCATGGTATCTTGATAGGGTTACAAAGTTGTTGATATCCCCAGTCATGTGCCTTGAGCAACCACTATCACGATACCACAACCCCTTACGTCGTTGGGCTTTGGAATGTACCTACATCATTTAACAAATTTGTTGACTTTGGTACCCAAACTTTCTTGGGTCCTTGAATGTTAGTATTCCGAACCTAAACATGATTATGCGATGCATTAATTCTATCATAGCAAAATTTAACCAAATAATCTTTATGGCCACAATATGTGCATGAGAAAACTTTACCATACATGAATGCATGATGAGTGTGTGGAGTGTGGGCATGTTTAGGGTGCTTGACATGATGTAAAGGTTGTGATTTATGAACATGAATATGAGTAGCATGTGAATGTTTCTTAGGAACATGTTTCTTAGAAAACATAGCTTCTAGTCTAGTTTTATCAAATTCACATTTTTTCAAAACTACTCCTAATGAATCAATTTTCTTCTTTAGCAAGGAAATCTCATTTTCATCAATTTTTGAAAATTTAACTTTGCAAGAAATTTTATATTCATTAAAATCCTTTTGAGTAGAAGATAGAGTTGAGAACAATTCATCTTTTTCTTTTGTAAGAGTGAAAACTTTGTGGTTGAGTGATTCATTTTCCTTTTTCATTTTTAAGTATTTCTTTTTGAGAAAATCATAGTTATGAGATAGTTCTTCAAAAGCTTCTCCTAGTTCATCTATAGATAGTTCACAATTAATGGATGTATCGTGAGTTACCTTACTTGTGCTTTCATTTACCATGAAGCACATGTTGGCGGTGTCGACTTCTTCATCGAATTCACTCTCCGAATCCCAAGTAGCCTTTAAAGCTTTCTTTTTGTATGGCTTCTTGGAGGTGGAGGGTTTGCTTTTGTTTTTCGGACATTCCGCAACAATGTGACCCGGCTTCTGACAATTGAAGCAAATGATTTTCTTCTTTTCTTTACCTTGCCATCTCCTTCTATTTTGGAACTTTGCCTTATTGTACATTCTCTGAACATTCTTTACAAGAAGAGAAAGATCTTCATTATCCTCTTCTTCATCATCCTCGTCGGAGTAGGTGGAAGAACTCTTGAAGGCAATAGCTTTCTTCTTGGGAAGAGCCATCTCTTCTCTTGCTTTTCTTTCCATCTCATGGGTCTTGAGATTCCCAATGAGACCGATAAGCTCCATTTCTTCCTTGTCATTGAGCTCCTTCAAAGTTGTGGCTTTGACATCCAAGATGGAGGGAGTGCACGGATGATCTTTCTCACTTTTTGGTCGTTGTCAATAGCATCACCTAAAGAAGAAAGTCTATTAGTAATCTTTATAAACTTAGTAACCACATCATCTATAGTTTCATTCTCTTGCATAGAAAAATTTCATATTGGGAACGAAGAAGGTCGATTTTTGCCCTCTTTATTTGTGCAGTTCCCTCATGAGTGACAAGTAAGTGAATCCAAATCTTATGTGCGGATTTACAATGAATGACTCTAGAAATATCATCGTCATTAAGAGCTTGAAGCAAGGCATAGTGTGCCCTAGCATTAGTGTCAAACTCTTTCGTGACAATATCGGACCAAGTGTCCTCATCACCAAGGGGTACACTAAATGGTTTGGTCACCGCCTTTGCAACCTGGCTTCCTAAGGATTGCAAAAACACGATCATCTTAACCTTCCATATGGGAAAGTTAAGGCCATCAAACTTGGGTGGGGTCTTAATTCCTTCGGCCATTTTTACTAAGTGTATGAGGATGAAAAAATGAATAAAGTGATTAGAAATATAGGATCTCTCTAAGGTTGTTAAGCCAAGAGTCTAGGACCAAAGCTCTGATACCAATTGAAAAACACTAGAGGGGGGGTGAATAGGTATTAATGCTAATCTAATGATCTTTTTAAGCAAGTATGAAAGAATGATGCAACCAGTCACTCAAAACAAGAAATTGAAGCCGAATTCCCCGTGAGGGGCTCTAGAACTTCTCCTCTTTGATTCCTCTAGATTATAAGTTGAGGCGCGTAATTGCTTTCTTGTTGAGATGAGTAAAGACCAAAAAATGCAAGTAAATGAAATGTGTGCAATAAAGAAGTGCAAGTAAGAGATATCACAAGATA
Organism: Agave tequilana; assembly: GCA_038442645.1. Classification (NCBI taxonomy): domain Eukaryota; kingdom Viridiplantae; phylum Streptophyta; class Magnoliopsida; order Asparagales; family Asparagaceae; genus Agave; species Agave tequilana. Next base: position 87,701 of record JAVJIF010012814.1, read on the forward strand.
GAAATGCAAAGCAATGAAAAGCAATAAGGAAACCAATCGCAAACACAAGGAATTTGTTACGAGGTTCGAGCCACCGCTCTACGTCCCGCCTTCACCACCGTGAAGGATTTTCACTAAATCCGCAAAGAGAATTATAAGAGGTCTACACAAGACCGGAGTACCGAACTCCCACCAATCCAACCTCTACACAAAAGGGATCTCAACACAAAGTACTACAAGTAATAAGGTGATCAAAATGACCACAAACTTCTCTCTTACAACTCTTTATAGAATGGGAATGATTTTGGCTCAAGAAGTGAAGTGAGAAAAATTCAGTTGTAAAGAGTAAAGAAAAGAGCTTGAAAATCACTGAAAAATTTTAATCAAGAATGCACTTTAGAAAGTGAGAGCTTTGAAAACTTTTCTTTCTTTTGAAAACTAAAAACAATGGGTATTTTTCTTGAATTTAACAAGGGACCAATGCCATCTATTTATAGGGATTAGAAGAGATTTAATCATCATTTAAACTAGGTTAATAGGTCAGGAAATAGCCTCAGGAATTTCAGAAATAGCTAAAAGAAAAAATCAACATCAAATCAGAAAACAGTTTTCAATAAACTAGCCGTTGGGGGCTGCTGGCAGCTGTCGGTCGACCGGCCCGGTCGACCGGCAGTCTAACTGGCAAACTAGCCGTTGGACTCGGTCGATCGGAGGCTAAACAAAAAACATAAGTTTGTTCTGTCGGTCGACTGGCCCGGTCGACCGACAAAACCCGAGAGTAAGGGTCAGTCAGTCGGTCGACCGGTCCGGTCGACCGGCAGACGTGCACAAACGTGCACGCCAATGCCACAAGGCCCATTTGACCGGTGCGGTCGACCGATCGATCAGGCCTGAAATAGATCCGGTCGACCGCCCGGTCAACCGTTGGGCCTGAAATAGAATTTTAAAGAAAAAATTTGAACTTAGAAGAATTTTAAAATAATTTGAAATGGCTATATGATTAAGTAGCATGCTATAAGGGTTGATATACATGATATAAATAAGATGTAAAAATATGAAATATTTAGAGACATGTATATTAACTAAGACATGCCCCTAATCTAACTATCCAAAACGAAAACCGAATTTTGAAAAATGAAAGTGTGTGTGTTTTCTTGAGCCAACTTATCATAACTTCATTCTTTAACAAACTAATTCTTACAAAGGTTCTAGGTGACTACAAGATCTTCAAATTAGGGCTTCTCCATATGGAATGTAGTAGCTTGAATCCTTGAACCTGAATTGAGTCAATTTTAAGACAAAAAATACCTTCCTTTAGGGAAGAATACCTCTTGAATCCTTAGAACCCTGAAACACACTTAAATACTAAACAATGATTAGTACAAATAACTATATATGTTTTGTAATCATCAAAACTCAAAAATCGGGTGATTATAACCTTGGGCCAACATGTAAAAGAAGTTAGAGAAAAGAAAACAAGGAGAGATAAAGAGAGAACCTTTCATAGATTGTCACCTTTCATTACAAGAACTCTTGTTTTCATCCTATGTACTACTCTTTTCCCTATTATAAGATCTACAAGAAATGAAACATACGAAAGAGGAAGAAGAACAACGAACCTAAACTAAAGAAAGAAAACTACCCTAAAAACTACTCTAAAAACTCCTTTCCCGAGAAATCTACTCAACACTGGGTATTTATAGGCAAAAGAGGACACCAGAGGAGCTGTACGGAGTCATGCGTCAAAGATCGACGCACGACTCCACAATATGGCCGCATTTTCGCAGCTATGCTGCAGCCGCTCGTGCAGCACCACAGTGTCGGTCATGTACCTACAGTATGAGTCATGTACACTCTCTCGATTTGTCATTTTCTGCTCCCAGAAATAGCAGATTAGGCTTCCAAGATATGAGCTTTTTCTAGGCTCTAAAAATCCCAATAAAATAGAATTTTGCGCTTTTTCTTCACCACATACCATGGACCTAGAAACACACAAGAAAGTCATTATTTAGCAAAATTTAAAATGGAATAAACGTGAAGATGTGGTATGAAATATGCAAATATAGATACCAATCACTTGTATTTGTATTTCTATGGATTTGTGTGAGTTGTAATCTGTGGACATGTCGTGACTTGTATTTTGTCGATGTACTGTAATGCTTGTAATAATGTAAATGACACTGTATTTATGCATGTGTGATACTAACATCTTCTGCAGGTACTAACAGCCTCCAGGCTTAACCGCTCTATGGTTTCACTTTAGCTTTTAGGCTTTAAACTCTAGGTTTTTTAGTTTCACCAGGAGCCTAGCTAAGTCGTGTAGTTACGAGCCGATCTTAATTGCATAGCTTCGTCAGGCGCAGCTTACTACATTCTCACTTTGCTCGAACCCTTGGGCTTTACTAGCTACACTGTGTAGCTGCGAGCCGAGCTTAATTGCGTAAACCTCTTCAGGCACGGTTTAGGTACACCCCCGAATTGCTCAGCCTTTGGGTTTAACCTCTCTGAGGTTTATTAAACGGCTAGTTCTATTTTAGCATCGCCTAATAGGCATGTTTAGCACCCAGCGCTTTATTCACTAAATTCTCCTAGGCGAGATGATGTCGGATTTTAGACTCGCATTTTAAGCCGAGTTATCCTGTAGTTTTGCCAAGCGCTTTAGTAACTAAACACTGTTCGCTGTCCATGCCTCCAGCTTGCTCAGCTCCGCTTGATTGTACTCAGTTATTACTCTATTGCTTGCCATGTACATGCTTGATATGTTAACACTTATCATGCTACCACCTGACATCTACATATTGACATCTGACACATGCCATGCTTAACTCTGGATTCATGTCATCACAAAACGGGAATAGAATACTTGATCTCCTTATTATACTCCTGTACTCCTGAACCTCCTGAACATGACCTACTCTTGATATGACCATAAATTGATGATTACCTAATAAATGGTAATAAAAAGAACGACTTACATTGGGCATGGGAGAAATAGATGGATATCAATATGTGTTCGTGTTTACAGTAGTATTAGGTATGTTGTGCAATAAAACTTTCAATTTGACTTGAGGGCCTCCAGGTAATCGAGGGGAGCATTGGCTCCCTACTCATGGTACCATCCTGAAAGGAATCCTATAAGACCCTCTTGAATGCCTCGCGGTAGGTTTCTTACACCAGCAATGGAACATCCTGGGCCGTGGTCCCGAGTATGCACGGGACCCACCATAAACATTGTTCTTTGATACCCCCATTTGTTTTCAATAACATCCTTGGCTTTCTCAGCTGTGGATGTATATGTGTTGGGACGCTAGTACATATACCTAGACATATGGGTAGGATGAGTAATTAATAATAATAAAATATTGTCATTAGTATTATATGATTTGTCATGCCCCATTGATGTTATTGGCTTTATTCTTTCCTTGCATGCTTGTTATGCCTATACTCACCACACAGCCTTTGATGCATGCTTTTTGATTCAGATTTATCAATATACATGTACTTATCTCTACACACCACTTGGCATTCACCTGGCCACTCATTGGGGAGATTCTGACTCCCCTGGACTTGCATGATCAAGTTCTGAAGCTTGGATTGAAGTGGAGCCCTCCACCGAATATCATGCTTACCTCTCAAAGCAGGCTGACTAGTCCCAGCTCCTTCTGTTCTTGACTTTTCCTACTAGCTCGCGGGATTTCCTCTCAGCTCGTGAGCATCTTTTGTATTGTACATATTGTAAATCTTACTTTTGTACCTTGTCATGATGTAATGTACCTGTAATATTATATCATACTCTGTGATAACTCTGTAAGTTGTACTCTTTATGTTGGAATATATATACACTATGTACTTTTGTACTCTGATTCTGGTCTGTACTGATACTTAACGTATATATGTGAAGATATTTTGTCTTATGTATATACGTCGCAATAGTGTCTCCGTATCCATTAGGGTGGGGCGTTACACCGAACAAGCGTGCTTTATGGTCCAATGGAACGACTCCCTTGAGGTAACTTCGGACACTCAACTTGTTGATTATGCTAGCTCTTCTAATGATCATGATAGTAGTATGGATGCCCATACTTTGACTGAAAAGCTTTCCGAGTTTTGTGAAAACTTGTTTTCTAAATATAAACTTTTGAAAAAGAAGATTTGGATTTAAAGAAAGAAAATGAATTGTTATTTTCAAAACTCGATTTGATTTTAAAAGAGAAAGTTGAGATTTCAAGTGAAAGGGATTCCTTAAAAACCCAACTTAATCTTGTTTTGACAGAAAATGAGATTTTGAAAAATAAAAATAATTTGGATATTGTTTTAGAGAAAAACAATATTTTGTTTTCAAAACTTGAATTTGTTTTAAAAAAATGTTACTTTGAAAAACAAAATAGTTTTGATTTTCAAGGAATTAGACTGTATTTCAAAGGAAAAAGTTTCTTTGAAAAATGATTTAGATTCCCATGTTTGCCATGCACATGCTTAATATGTTAACACTTATCATGCTACCACCTGACATCTACATATTGACAGCTGACACATGCCATGCTTAACTCTTGATTCATAATCATCACATAATGGGAATAGAATACTTGATCTCCTTATTATCCCCTGTACTCCTGAACCTCCTGAACATGACCTACTTTTGATATTCCCATAAATTAATGATTACCTAATAAATGGGAATAAAAAGAATGACTTACATTGGGCATGGGGGAAACAGATGGATATCAATATGTGTTCGTGTTTACAGTAGTATTAGGTATGTTGTGCAACAAAACTTTCAATTTAACCTGAGGGCCTCCAGGTAATCGAGGGGAGCGTTGGCTCCCTACTTCATGGTACCATCCTGAAAGGAAATCCTATAAGACCCTCTTGAATGTCTCGCGGTAGGTTTCATACACCAGCAATGGAATATCCTGGGCCGTGATCAGGGGTATGCACGGGACCCATTATAAACATTGTTCTTTGATACCCGCATTTGTTTTCAATAACAACCTTGGCTTACTCAGATGTGGATATATATGTGTTGGGACGCTAGTACATATATTTAGACATATGGGTAGGATGAGTAATTAATAATAATAAAATATTGTCATTAGTATTATATGATTTGTCATGCCCCATTGATGTTGTTGGCTTTATTCTTTCCTTGCATGCTTGTTATGCCTATACTCCAACACAGCCTTTGATGCATGCTTTTGATTCAGGTTTATCAATATACATGTACTTATCTTTGCACACCACTTGGTATTCACCTGGCTACTCATTGGGGAGATTCTGACTCCCCTAGACTTGCATGATCAAGTTCTGAAGCTTGGATTGAAGTGGAGCCCTTCGCCGAAGATCATGCTTACCTCTCAAAGAAGGCTGACTAGTCCTAGCTCCTTCTGTTCCTGAATTTTCCTACTAGCTCGTGGGATTTTCTCTCAGCTCGTGAGCATCTTTTGTATTGTACATATTGTAAATCTTACTTTTGTACCTTGTCGTGATGTAATGTACCTGTAATATTATATCATGCTCTGTGATAACTCTGTAAGTTGTACTCTTTATGTTTGAATATATATACACTACGTACTTTTGTACTCTGATTCTGGTCTGTACTGATGAACGTATATATGTGAGAATATTTTATCTTATGTATATACAACGCAATAGTGTCTCCGTATCCGTCAGGGTGGGGCGTTACACCGAACAAGCGTGCTACATGGTCTAATGGAATGACTCCCTTGAGGTAACTTTGGATACTCAACTTGATGATTATGCTACCTCTTCTAATGATCATGATAGTAGTATGGATGCCCATACTTTGAATGAATAGCTTTCCGAGTTTTATGAAAACTTGTTTTCTAAATATAAACTTTTGAAAAAGAAGAGTTTGGATTTAAAGAAAGAAAATAAATTGTTATTTTCAAAACTCGATTTGATTTTAAAAGAGAGAGTTGAGATTTCAAGTGAAAGGGATTTCTTAAAAACCTAACTTAATCATGTTTTGATAAAAAATGAGATTTTGAAAAATAAAAATAATTTGGATATTGTTTTAGAGAAAAACAATGTTTTGTTTTCAAAACTTGAATTTGTTTTAAAAAAAATGTTACTTTGAAAAACAAAATAGTTTTGATTTTCAAGGATTTAAACTATATTGCAAAGGAAAAAGTTTCTTTAAAAAATGATTTAGATTCCCATGTTTTCCATACTACTATAGCTTCATCTTCTTGTGAAAAGAATTTTGTTTCTCATGCTTGCATCACAACTTCTTCTATTATTGAAAATGATATTTGTGTTTTGAAGAAGAGTGTTGATTGTTTGAGTTTCACTTTGAGCCAATGTGCCATGAACCACAAGAGATTGGAATCTATGTTTCATAAGAAACATGCTCTACTTATGCAAGCACACCATCTACGGCATACACATTCTTGTCATGTTCACACACATGACACTATGTATGTTAGAGTGTACACTTGTACACATTGTGGTCGTAATGGTCACCTTGCAAAATTTTATTATGATATAATACATGCTTTAAAATTTGCAAGTCAACATGTTTTGGTTAAGAGAGGTACTAACCCCCATGGACCCAAGAAAGATTGGGTACCAAAAATTTTCTTATTTCATTTGATATAGGTATGGGCTCTCACAAGATGTGAGAGATTTGGTGCCTTGATAGTGGATGCAATCAGAGTTCAAAGGACACTTAAATTGATGCATCTTTATCAAGAAGTTTTGGTGAGAGGACCACCATGTATTTGGAGATATAGAGACTAGTTTGTCATTTTGATAACTATCTCTATCTTCCTTAATTTGTTTATATTTATATGCTTTTTTAATTAAATGATTTTAGCATATTATGATTTTCATGCTCATTAGGATTAAATGTAATGATAATTAGACTTGAGATATACATATATAATATTTGAAATACACTCTATATGGATTCATATTTATGTGTTCTCATTATTGTATAGCTATTGTGTATATCCTAGTGTTAATATTACTTGTATTTATCCTAATGATCATATTTATCATGTTTTTATGCTTCATGTTTTAATTACATGTTTAGATATAATTTTGTTAAAACTTGTGATTATACTTGTACAATTAGTGAGCTACACTTGATTCTTATATTTACATGCTTTATTGCTAATGTGTACTCACTACATGTACTTGTATAATCTAGTTTTAATGACTCTTACATTTATACTTGTATTCCTATATTTGTTTTATATAACCCTTGTTCATATTTTCATGAAAATGTTCTTAGCTTCATGTGTGTGTAAATTTTTTTAAAACTTTATGATATACATGTTGTATCCTTGAGTCACTTGCATTCCATACCTTGTACTCTTTTGTGGACTCAATTCATGTTTAGGATAAATATATATTCTTTAGTTTTGACAAAACATATATATGCCTTGAAGCTTGTTTAGTTTTGATGAATATAGAATTTTTTTGTTCTATGGTTTCATGTTCATGAAAAAGAATTTTCATGTGTTTTGATGAGAATGAGCTTCATTGTCTTATCTCCACGATTATATTTATTACATGATTCTTCTGCACTCTATATTTTATGTTTACTCATGATTTTGATTTCATGAGCATCTATGTGCTTTATACATTTTGAGTGTTAATTTTTGTGTAAGCATGTTTTCATGAATATACACATGTTTTATTCTTTACTTGAAGGATTTCGTACTAGTTTTCAAAATTACCTTTAAACTAGTCATTTATTCTTCAATTGGAAGGATTTTTAACCTATACTAAATTATTTTTAAAATATTAATTTTGAAAATTTTTACACTAAAAGGACGGTTGGTTGAGCGACCATGTCTTGTATGCTCTTTAATGTCTATTTTTTTAAACATGTGCATGATAGGGTAAATGTTATGAGTTATACACGACTTGTACATTCATGTTTTCTTATATTTATATGCATCATATCTCAATTGGTATCATTTTCAATTGCTCTGATCATACATACATATATATGATTTTTTTGTGCTAAATTAAAAATGCTTATACATATATTATTTATTGCACAAATTATTTTATGCTAAGCTTGATTTAGTTCTAAATGTTAATTGATATCTTTTACAAACTTATGCATTATTTTTGTTGATATTTCAAAAAGGGAAAATTTTTTTAATTTCATTTTCAATCGGTATCTTACTCCTACTCTTTTTGAGAAAAATATTTTGTTTAGAAAATGCTTATATTTTCCATATTGGTATTTATTTTTTACAATTGTATCTACATTGCAAAATAGTGTAGTATTTAAAAGAATTAGTATCATGGATTATTTATTTTCAATTGGTATAACTTTTATTATATCCATAATATTTTTTTTCAATTGGTATAGTTTATATGATATCTATGTTTTTTTTTCAATTGGTATATGTTATTAATTGGTCTTTTATCCCTTTGTTGTTGATTGACAAAAAGGAGGAGAAAGATTAGTTTATATATGCATGTGTTTTTAGTTTTGTGCATATATTTTGTTTTATTTTGATATCTAGTTTTTGATACCATGTTTTTGTTTTGATATATTGGTATCTAGCTAGTAATTGTATTGATATAATGTTTATTTAGTATCTAACCAGCAATTACATTGAATATATATTCTTTATTATTTGGCATCTGGTGCTTATATTGCATATTCATTTGATATCTAGAGTTTGCCATGAATATATATCTTTGCATACATTTGGTACCTAGAGCTAATTTTGCATATCTATATGAATGTTATGATTGGTATCATCATGCGCTTTATATTGAATATCTGTTTTTTTATACCATACATGAGTTAAGGGGAGCTTCTATGAAGCTCATCTTTAATCCATGTATAAATAACCTCATAAGTTTTGTGATGATCAAAAATGAGGAGATTGTTGGTCCGAAGGCCTTTCACTTTAGTTTTGTTGATGACTAACTTATGAAGTTATAGTTCTAATGATTTTGTGTTTATTAAGTTTCAGATTTGATCACAATCATCATTGATGTTTAGCTTCTACAATGGATTCGAAGTCAAGATTTGAAACTATCACATATTGATTCAAGAGCTCGCATCTAAAGATTTCATCAAGTACTCGAGATGGAGTCAAGCTCTTTGGATCGTATTTGAATCGGGTCGTCTTGGAGAAGAATATCAACAAGAAGACTTGTATCTAGGTTTGTTTAGTATTCGGGGTAAAACTAACACTTGAAAACATGTATTTTGAAATCAGTATATAAGTGTGCGCGCTAATATTCCCTCGATACTTCTGTTATAGCTTTGGCTCAATGGGTCAAATTCATGGGGTTGGGAGATGATAGAAGCATAAACGGTCCGTTCTCGTGTTATGTTAACAAGTTCTTCTTTGTTAAAGAATGAGGAAAAAAAGAAAAGAGATTTAGAAGTGATAGGTGAGAAGGCGATAAAAATGGCGATGTGAAAATAAAAGAGAAGTGATTGTGAATCAGTAAAACAAAACAAGAAACAATGTGAAAAGTGAAGTGATTTTGAGAGTGGGTTTAAAAACAAAATGAAAAAAAGATGAAAATTGTTGTGAAGAAGATGAAAATAATGGTGAACTAAGAAGGTGATGGACACAACAAAAAGATTTTGAAATAATTTTTAAAACAAAGTAAAAAGAAGAAAAATGTTGAAAGAAAACTCATAGGTACTAACTACTAATTGCTCTACTAATCATGCTAACCTCTTAATGATAGTTGCGACACATAGATCCTTGGCCATCACTAGTCCTTGGCTTCAAGAGACGATATAAAGCATGTCATATAAGATGGTTCTTCACATTCAAACACATCCAAACCACACAACAATATGCAAACTACTATTAGATCATCAAAACTAAGTAGATGTGAGCATGAAATAAAGAAAACATTGCAAGTTAGCTTGTTAGTGGTTAGATGTTAGATGTTAGAATGTTAGAATATATCATTGTGAGCCATCAATAGCTCTTGCAAGAGCAACACCTTGTAGATGTTATTAGATTCATATGAATTGTCAAGTAAGTGGTTAACTAGTTAATGGTTATTAGTTAAATTGTCATGAAAAGAAACTAGCTAAGCATCATGTAGAAGATGGAGAAGATTACAAATAGAGGAGAAAGGAGACACCTTTACTAGATTGTCACTCTCTGTTATATCAATATCTCCCAATCCCTCCAGAATCAACTCAGCCCTACTACAAGATCTAAAAAGAAAATGAAAAATACCAAAGAAAAGAAGAAGAAAATCCTACTCTACAACTAGAAGAGAGAAAACCTAGCTATTGCTCTCAGCCTCCCATCTCTGGTCTGAAAATGCAGTATTTATAGGCACAGGAAGGCTCTGGAAGGAGAGACGAAGCCACGCATCGAAGATCGATGTGTAGGCTCACCAAAATGCCATGGAAAGCAGGAGGAAACACGGCAAAATTAGGGCCAATTGCCCTGAATTTTTGTCACGTGGTTCGTCTAGGTTCTAGCACCTTCTATATATATTTGGTTTTGCAATATTTGGACGTATATTTCTTCAGATACACTTCAAATATAGAAATCCAAGGTGTTCTTCTAGAAGCTCTTTAGCTTGGAATCCAAGAAATCTGAATTAATTACCTAAATAGGTATAATTAAGCTCTTATTACCCATATGCCCTTGAACTCTTGATTATCTGCAAAATAGAGTAAAACATGGTCAGAAGCGATGTTTTATTCACAAATCGGTGGAGAATGCGATTTACAGATGCAGAATTGGATACTAATCACACCTCCACACTTATCTTTTGCACGTCCTGAGTAAAACAAGAAAAGAAAAAAGGAAAACTAAACTACAATATTATTACACCACTTTCGCTGGTGACGCGATTGCACCGAGCGTGTGCAATAAGCCGTTAAACCTCTAGGTTACCTTTAGAGGAGGAGTTTTATCTCCTGAGGATTTTCACCGGATTACACCTATAAAATCCATGAAGAAAGAAAACGAAAGTTAGCATTTTAAACTCATTTTGAAAGAGAGAAAAGTTTTCGAAATATTTTAGCAAAAAATTAAGCGATCTAAGGTAATAAGTTCACCAAAAATTATTCTTCCTTAAACTTAGTCTAGAAGCAAGATCTTGTCATCAATTAAGATAAAAATTCAAAATTAGATTGAATATTTTATCCTTCATAAAACCTAGATAATATGCACTTTGTGATAGTGAAGATATTTAGGATTTCAACTCTAACCATCAAGCCATATATATATATATATATTCCTTTTTCTTCCCTCAATTTTCTTAGGCTTTATAATTTACTCAGGTAGTGAGCCTTTGACCGATGACTCCCAGACCAGATGGTCTTAGGGCACCAGACGAGAAAACATCCCCAGATTTAAGGACTCGAGTAAACAAGGCCACAAAATCAAGGGGGATTATTTGTTTCTTTTGACCACCTTTAGGCGTGAATAATTATGCTTCTTGAAGCATAGTTATCCAGCTTTTTTAAATAATTTTTTTATTCATATAATTCATATATTTTTTAATTTATTTTTGCTTTATGGCATTTTAGGTTTTTGTTTCCATCCCAAAAATGTGTAAGTGTGAAGTGCATACAATTTAAAGCTAAAAATTCAAAATAAAATTATCTCTCCAATCTCTCTTACTTAACTTATAATCTTAAATAAGATCCATTATTTTGACTAGGTTTAAGATATCATAATTAAGTTTTCTTAGTTTCTAAGATAATCTTAATTTTCTTAAGAATAGATCAAAATTTTGTCTCTTGTTTCAAAAAGTTTTTAAAGAAAGGGAAAATTCTTATACAAAAAGGAAGAATTCTAAGAATATCCTAAAAGAAGTGAAAAAAAGAAAATCTACAAACTCTACGTTAGTAGACCCTTCCCCACACTTTTCTAATGTATTGTCTTCAATGCATCGTGAATGTGTGTATGCATGGAACAAATAGAGAGGGAAGGAGAAATCACCTCAAGGTGGTGGTCAGGTGGTGATCTGATTAGTCTATGAAATGTTGCCCAATCCAATAATTGTGGAGTCCAGAGGAAACTACCAGAGACCCCTCTAATATAACTATGGTGATGTGAATATGGATGATTTTTATTTAGAATTTTACCCCATCTAATTTTCAAATTTTAAAAATAAATCAAGAGTCAATTTTATCAACACCCTGTCCCAAAATAGAGTGTGAAAAGATGAAATAATTGATTTGGACTCAATAAGTACATGAACTAATACTGACTCAGGGAGGTGACTGAAATGAAGTAAAGATTCTGGAATCGAGATTGGTTCAGGAAGTGGGTCCAAATCATGAAGATAAAATTCTAGCCCACATTTATTTCTTAACAACAGAATGTGACTTTCCAAGAATGGTGATTCAAGTTCAAGAATGATAGGTATTAGAATCAAAGCTGATTCTAAAATGTTATTTAAATCGAGTAACAAAATAGCACTTAATATTGATTCAAAATTTGAACTGGATTAGAAAATTGAGGATCTGAGTCATATTCCTGATCGAGTTCAATTTTATAAAAATGAAAATTTGCCAATTTGTCAATGGAATTTCAAAGTATGATATTGGTCAAGTTCAATATGTTGATCATATAAGATTGGTCATTCAATTTCACGATGGACTGGCACATAATCTAATACTGACTCAGAGAAGTGATGAAAATTGGGTAAAGATGCTAGAGTCAATATTGAGTCGAAAAGTTGAATTGAATTGCCAAGTTGAGCTTCGGATCATATTCATGCTCAAGTTCAATTTTAGGAAAGAGATAACTTGTCAAAATATCAATGTGGTTCTCAAAATTTTGATTTTGGTCAAGTTCAAATGGGTGTACTGAAATTGAATCTTAGATTCCAAAACAATATGATTCCTGGTCTAGATCGATAGAGTTAGAATTATCTGAATTGGTCAAAGGATGTAAGAGCAAGTTTTCTCATTCCTATAAATGTTGATCAATTGACTCAGTTGTGCTTCAACCTATCAATAGACTGGGTAAAAGTTTTTGAAATGATTGTGAGGTCTTATGCAAGATTTCTATACTTTTTTCTAGCTCAGATTTTTTTCAAATGGTTGTTCTGAAAAGAGAGTGTAAAAATCTTAGTTTTGAAAAATTTTTGAAGATTGTGAGTCCTACAGGTTGTGAGATTATCTCTCGAACTCACGCAAGAGTTCTATACTCGTGTCCTAGACTGATGATTTGTCCATTTTGAAGAAGTGGGACTGAGTATGACTTTTGAAAATATTATGGAATTGGGGAGGCCAACATTTCCTAAACTTTTCATTTGGCCTCCTGCATGGCTTCTATACTCTTTTCTAATTCAGATTTTTCTTCTATTCATTGTTATAGAAAAAGAATATATGAAGCATGATATGGAAAAGACAATGAGAATTGTGAGTCGAGCTTATTTTGTTGAGACTCAAGCATGACATGTAAGGCTTCCATATTCTTTTTGAATTCAGATTATTCTTCAATTGGTGGTTCTAGAAAATGAGTATAGGAAGCAAAATCTGAAAATGAATATTGTGAAAATTGTGAAAATTATGGACAAGGAGATTGAAAATTTAACTCAGGAGAGGTGAATTCCCTTGACTCTGTAAAGAGTGAAAATTATTTTGAAAATTATGGTCATTAGAAAAGGGATATGTGTCATATTGAGTCAGATAAATCCGATCCGGCCTATTGGATTGGTTCATGTTTTATAAAGTCGGGATGAAATTAACCATGTCAAATGAGGTCGATGTGAAGGATGGATTCAATTAGAATTGAAAGAATTGTTGTTATTGAATTCCATTTCATAAACAATCAAAAACAAAAAAAAAAGTAAACAACAAACAAAAAGAAAGAAAAAAGTCAAAACCAAGTCTGTACTAAGGTTGACCTAGACTTAGATGACTCCTAACTAATCGATTACCCTGGAAAGTTATTGTATGAATTCGATCACAAGCTAATCGGTCAGGTAGGGGCAAAATACAGTGGGAGGTATCCATGCGTAAGCAACGGGCCTTAATTATGTCAAACCACGGTATCTTCGAGGCTTAACCTCTTAATTCTTAACTTTAGACACCGATTTCACAATTATCTTAATGAGTCCGAGATGTCTCTAAGGGCCAATATCTATCAATTTTTATTAAAGCTTGGGTTGTGTGAATGGGGAGGTGTTTTTTGGGTTAAAGAAGGGTAATGGCTGCCCCACCTTATCTTGTATTAAGTTATGTCCTTAGTCCAATTCGTGCAAATGTGCAATATAGACAAGAATAATACACAAAGTGAGTAAATCACCCACGTGTTTGTTCTATGCTATATGCAATGTCATATGTACATCTGAGTTCAGATCACAACAACAAAACAAAATATAGTATATTGGAATGAAATAGACACATGCTTGCAATGCAAATGTCTAAACCGTATAAAGCATCCAAATACTAATTTTAGTTCTAAATTATTGCAGTGTGTAGGCAATCAAAACAGAATTATAGAAGCAGAATATAGTAATATATGACAATTTGAAGTTGCCTGCAAAAAATATGACCCAGAAACCTAAAGAGAGTCGCGTTTCCATAGCTTTCAAAGCCTGGCCACAACAAATTAATTGAATCAAACTCCCTACTTTCGAGAGTAGGGAGGTGCAAGGATGTTATGTCTTCTACAATGCTAATTTTCTGAAACTTTTGACCTGCACACCAAAACAGAGAGAAAAATGTTAACAAAAACGTGAATTTAAACCATTCCCTTCTCCGGCAACGACGTCAAAATTTTGATCGGGGTAAAATCAGCACTTGAAAAATGTGTATTTTGAAATCAGTGTAAAAGTGTATGTGCTAATATTCCCTCGATACTTTCTTTATAGCATTGGCTCAATGGGTCGAATCCACAGGGACGGGAGGTGATAGAAGCATTAACGGTCCGTTCACGTGTTATGTAACAAGTTCTTCTTTGTTAAAGAATGAGAAATTTTTTTTAGAAGTGATAGGTGCGAAGATGATAAAAATGGTGATGTGAAAATAAAAGAGAAGTGATTGTGGATCGGTAAAACAAAACAAGAACAAGAAACAAAATGAAAAGAGAAGTGATTTAGAGAGTGGATTTAAAATAAAATGGAAAAGAAGATGAAAGTTGTTGTGAAGAAGATGAAAACAATGGTGAAATAAAAAGGTGATGGAAACAAGGATTTGAAAATAATTTTTAAAACAAAGTAAAAAGAAGGAAAATGATGAAAGAAAACTCATGGCTACTAACTACTAATTGCTCCACTAACCATCTTAAGCTCTTAGATAGTTGCCTCACATGGATACTTGACTATCACTAGTCCTAGACTTCAAGAGACGATACAAAGCATGACATATAAGATGGTTCTTCACATTCAAACGCATCCAAACCACACAATAATGTGCAAGGTACTATTAGATCACCAAAACTAAGTAGAGATGAGCATGAAATAAAGAAGACATTACAAGTTAGCTTGTTAGTGGTTAGATATTAGAATGTTAGAATGTTAGATACTATCATCATGAGCCATCAATGGCTCTTGCAAGAGTAAGGCCTTGTAGATGCTATTACATTCATGGGAATTATCAGGTAAGTCGTTAGCTAGTTAGTGGTTAGTAGTTAGATTGTCATGAAAAAAAAAACTAACTAAGCATCATGTAGAAATGAAGAAGATTATAATAGAGGAGAAAGGGGACACTTTTACATAGATTATCACTCTCTATTGCATGAATATCTTTCTATCCCTCCAGAATCAACTCAGCCCTACTACAAGATCTAAAAATAAAATGAAAAATATAAAAGAAAAGAAGAAGAAAATCCTACTCTTCAACTAGAAGAGAGAAAACCTAGCTACTGCTCTCAGTCTCCCTATTTCTAGTCCTAAAATACATTATTTATAGGCATAGAAAGGATCTGGAAGGAGAGACGAAGCCACGCATCAAAGATCGACGCATGGGCCCATCAAAATGCCGTGAAAACTAAGAGGAAATGCGAAAAAATTAGGGCCAATTGCCCTGAATTTGGTCACGTGGTTCGTATGGCTTCTAACACCTTCTGTATATATTTAGTTTTATAATGTTTGGATGTATATTTCTCCAAATACAGCTTCAAATATGAGAATTCAAGGTGTTCTTCTAGAAGCTCTTTAGTTTGGCATCCATGAAATCCGAATTAATTATCTAAATGGGTATAATTAAACTTTATTACCCCTATGCCTTAAACTCTTAATTATCTACAAAATAAAGTAAAACATAATTCAGAAGCGATGTTTTATTCATAAATCAGTAGGGAATTGATATATAGATGCAGAATTAGATACTAATCATTTAGTTTAGATCTTGTGTAAGGATATAATAGTTTGAATTGCTCAAGTATACACAAACACAAGATTTATAGTTTGGTTTTTGGTTTAACTGTTTCGGTTCAAAAGTTTATGTTTACTTGGTTTACAAAAAACTCATAAAAATAAGTTTTAAGTTTTGTGTTTTGGTTTAACATGTATACGTTTTAAGTTTTTGATTTCAAGTATACATCTTTCTATTTCATAAATAGAATTCATCAAAACAAGTTTACATGATTTATATGTGTATTGGATTTCTTCCATATGCATTTATACTTTATATATTTAGATAAACTTATTTTGTTGAACCTAGTTCATGTGTTTAAGTTTTGTTTTTATTAAAATTCTTTTGGTATTTATCATCAAAATAAATATATATTATTTATTATTGTTGGCCCAGAGGCTCATCACTCTAGTTTTGATGATTAACTCATGTAGTTATAGTACTAACGATTTTGTATTTATTAAGTTTCAGATATTTATCAAGATCTTAGTCAGTGTTTAGCTTCAACAAAAGATTCAAAGTCAAGTTTTGAAGTTAGCACGTGTTGATTCAAGAGCTCACGCTTCAAGATCACATTAAGTACTCAAAGAGGAGTCTAGCTCATTTGAATCAAGTTTAAATCAAGTCAAGATGGAAAAGAAGATTTTCAAGAAGACTTGAGTCATAGTTTGTAAGTTTAAGATTTTTATTTTAGATAAAATATAAAGGATAGATTAGATGTGTATTGCTCAAGCTCATACACACATATAAACAAAATTTATATATTATTTTCATGATAAATATTTTGTGTTTTTAAAAGAATTTGTTTACATAGTTTTTATCTCAATAGAATAAGTTTTATAGTTTGCAATATGTGTTGGATTCTGTCCACACATATTTGAGCTTCATATGTCCAAAGAAATTTATTTCTATACATTTTGGTTTTGATTTTATGGAATATATCGTTTGGTTTTATGAATATATATTATCAAAACAAGTTGTCATGGTTTATATGTGTATTGGATTTCATCTATAAACATTGTTGCTTCATATAGTTTAATTGTTTGTAATATATATTGATTTTTGATCACACATATTTGTACTTCAATTTATTTACATGAACTTAATTTTGTGAATTTTATGAAGATTTTATAGGATTTAAAATTTATTTATAAGATGTTCAAAATTTGGATCTGGGGCTGCTTGCGGTTGACGAAGCATGGATCAGTTAACCGATGTGCACAAAAATGTGCACGATCCAAAGTTCTGACCGGTCGACCGACCGGCCGACCGTAGTAAAGAGCGGTCGACCGACTGGCTCACCCAACTCTTTATTGGTGCCGGTTGACCGAGCGGTCAACCAACAGAGAATTTTATTCTCTGTGACTGGGGGCGGTCAACCGGCCAGTCGACTGGCAGGTCATTCTGAGCCTATAATAGCTAGTTTTCTGATGACCTAATAAAATGGTCTTTTTGGCCAGTTTTGTTAAGATTTTACCAAGTATTCTCAAGAGCTTTTCACAGAGTTTCTCAACAAGTTTTTTGAGCTTCAATTCTAAATCAAAAGAGAGTTTATTAAGAGAGATGCTCTTGGGTTATCGAATGATTTTCTTGACTTTTTCTCTCTCAAATCTATCTAGATTTCTCACACAAGCTTGAGCTTTTTGCATTGCTATATCCATCCTATAGGTATCCTTGTATATGAGAGTGTTTGTTTGTATTCAAGAAGTGATCACAAAGTGTTCCACTTTGTATTGAGAAGAAGTTGGAGGTTGCGACCTCAGTGAACTTGCAGGTTCGTGTTGTGTGTTGTTCTTGCGAGAACAAATGAGGACTTGCAAGTCCATGAGTTCTTGAGGGAGCTCATTGCAGTTGTTACAGCACCGAGTGATCTTGCGGGATCGTTTATAGTGGAAATCCTTCGTAGTGGTGAAGGCGGGGACGTAGAGCAAGTGGCTCGAATCTCGAAATAAATCTTTCGTGTTTAAGATTGCTTATCTCTCTCTCAACTCACTTGTGTTTAAATCTACATACTCATAATTGTCCATATCTCTATATGCTTAATATTACTTGTGCTCAATATGTATACCTGCTTGGGTTATTTGATATCTTGCATTGTTATTATTGTTTATTCTTTACATGCTTGATATTGTATTTGTGCTCACACTAGTATTTAGCCAAGAGAGGTATAGTTGCACCTCAACTTTAATCTAGAGGAATCTTGAGGAGAAGTTCAGAGCCCTTTACCAGGAATTCGGCTTCACTTTTTGGTTATACATTGTGAGATAGTTTTAGTTTTCATAATAGTTTTTAATTCCGCATTGTTTAGCATTAGATTAGCATATCACTTATTCACCCCTCTCTAGGTGAACTATGAGTGGTATCAAAGCTTGGTGCTCTTAATTTGGGTCTAACAACCTAGAATTAAAGATACTATTTTTGCTAATCACAATATTTGTGCACACATATGGATTTCATTGCACCTCCTATATTTGATATTCTTAACTTACAAACTCGAAAAGTTGAGATGTGTATATACCTCAAAGCCTTAGGTATTCATATCTATCTTGCCACTATTAAAGAATCCTATTTTGTAAATGGCACATATCATGAGGCTAATGTAAAAGCCCGTCATGTTTTAAAGTCAACCCTAAATGATGATTATTTACTTAGAGTTTTTAATATTGATTTGGCTTTTGTAGTTTGAAACACTCTCATCTCTCATGGGAAATAAACATAAATTGATAAGGAGAGTGACTCGGATGAAGGAAGTGACCCTTCCAACATGTGCTACATGGTCCAAAGGGATGACCCCCTTGAGGTAAACTCCGATTTCGAGTTTGATAAAGATGTTGATATGTCTTATGACGAGCTTGTATTGCTTTGTCATAAACTTCTTAAAAAATATGATTTATTGAAGAAAGAAAATGATTTCGTTCTAAAAGAAAATGAAACTTTGTTGAATGAAAATGATGTTTTGAAAAAGAAGAATGTTTCCTTGTCTTCAAAATTAGATGTTATTTTTGAAGGAAACAATTCATTGAAAAATAAATTTGAAATTATTTCAAAAGAGAATGAATTCTTGAAAAATCAAGTTGTTTTGATTTCTAAAGAAAAAGATATTACTTTAAATAAAAATGAGTC
Source organism: Agave tequilana (assembly GCA_038442645.1). Lineage (NCBI taxonomy): Eukaryota > Viridiplantae > Streptophyta > Magnoliopsida > Asparagales > Asparagaceae > Agave > Agave tequilana. Next base: position 107,103 of record JAVJIF010012814.1, read on the forward strand.
TTTGAAAAAGAAAATTATTTTAAAAGAAAAAAAGATTTCTATTTCTAAAAAGAAAAAATGATTTTAATTCTCATTCTTGCCATATTTCTCACGTTAATATTGTTGCATCCTCTTTTGATAAAAATGAGATTCATGTTTTGAAAAATAGAATTGATTGTTTGAGCTCAACTTTAAGCAATTGTGCATTTAATCATAACAAATTGGAATCTATATTTCACAAGAAATAAGTTCCACAAATTCATGCACATATCCCACGGTATACACCACATGCACACCATATTCACACCATGATCACATGTATGCTAGAGTGTACACATGTACACATTGTGGCCACAAAGACCATCTTACATAATTTTATTTTGATTGATTAAATATTTAAATTTTGCAAATAAGAATGTTTGGGTTCCCTCTACCTCTAACCCGCGTGGACCAAAAAAAATATGGGTATCAAAATCTCCACCATTTATTTTTGATGTAGGTGTAGGCTCTTACAAAATGTGAAAGGATTGGTGCTTTGGTAGTAGATGCAATCGAAGTTTGACGGACACATCATGGATGCATCGCTATCAAGGAGTTTTGGTGGGAGGACCCACTTTGTTTTGGAGAAATGAATTGGCTACATCAGTATTGGTAACCATTTCATCCTCAAGTTTTAAAATATTTTAGATGATTATATGCTAGTGTAAGTAACCTTGACTCTATCATATGTTGTTTTGTGCTTATATATGAGTTGATTGGTTGCCTAGCTATGCATGTATTTTAAAATCAGTGTTTATATTTTCAAGTGAACTTACATTCCAATTTTTTTTTTAAATCATGTTTTTATATGCTTTAGATAAAACATATTTGATTTATATACTTATATCATATGTCTATATGCAAATCTTATTAAAACTTGTGTTATACATGTATAATTCTTGAGATACACGTGTTCTTCATGCTATATATGCTTTATTCTTTTTGTGAACTCATTTTATGATTAATTGTACGTTGTATGTGCTAGTTTTGATGATTCTTACATGATTATATGATATATCATGTTTTTAAAAAAAAATTCATGCTAGTTTCAATTTTTGAAGCTTTATGTCTTATCTCCATGTAGATATTCTTACATGATCTTTGTGCACTCGATATATTTGTTACTCATGATTTTGATTTCATGAGCATCTATGTGCTTATTAGACCTTGAGTGTCAATAATTATGTAGCATGGTTTTATGAATATATATATATATATATAATATATATATATATATATAAATATATATATGTATATATGTGTGTGTGTGTGTGTGTGTGTGTGTGGATTGTTCCTTACTTGAAGGATTTCGTACTAATTTTAAAAATTACTTTTAAAGTAGTTTTTATTTTTCAATTGTAGAGTTTTCAATCCATACTAAATATTTTCAAATATTATTTTGAAAAATTCTATCCTAAAAGGGCGGTTGGTGGGTGACCATGCCTTGTGTACCTTAATGAATATTTTTTAAATTTGTGCATGATAGAGTGGTGATATATGAGTTATACATGATCTCATGTTATTTCATTTTGTATTCTCATTCAAGTTTTCTAAATATGTATGCATAAAATTCAGGTGTATTTCATTTTCATACATAAATATACATATACATACATACATACATACATACATACATACATATATGACATTATATAATATATATATATATATATATATATAATATATATATATATATATATATATATATATATATACAGAGAGAGAGAGAGAAATGTATATCAGCCTGCGGCTGAGAGAACTCTCTCAGCCTGCGGTGACGAGCTCAATATTTGTCACTCCACTAACTTGCGGCCCGCTTATAGGAAGAAGTTAAATTACTAAATAGTCCTTATGAAGAGATACTCTTCGGTATTTTCGTTATTGTTTATTATTATTTGACCATAAGGTAATTTTTGACCGCTCATTGTCAGATTTAGGTTATTGTTTATTATTATTTCCCCTTTTTTTGCCGCTCGTTATATGATTAGGTTATTGTTTATTATATTTTTCCCTCTTTCCTTACCTCTCTTTGTCAGATTTAGGTTCTCCTTTTCAGCCTGCGATAAACTTTTTTCTGAAAATAAAACTCTTTACAGAGCAATTTTTCTCCAAAATATTTAATGTCGACGTCTGAGCAGTCTACTTCCCCTGTAAATTCTAGTCGCAGTCGTAAGCGATGTCTATCGGCGATCTAAATATGGAAGATATATCATCTGGTTCAACTTTCTCTCAGAATATTGAAAATATTGAAGGGTTGACATTTGCATGCCGATCAACAGGTTTTAATTGTGTCAATTTTTTTCCCGCAATTTCTTAAATATAGAATTTTTCTCTTTAGTCTATGGGTACTGCGACCTATAATCACATGTTTAAAGTTTCAGAAATGCGACCACGGTCGCAATCTTATTTGAAAATATTCCCGGCTGTGAAATCTTTTTTCTGTGACAGCGACCCAAGTCGCATTCGTTGTTCGAACTATAATTTGTTTTACAGAATAGAATAATCACTTATATAATCTTTTTAGAACAGAGATCACGGTCGCAGTTTGATTTTGTGACTGCGACCCAAGTCCATTCTTTATGATCATAATTCTTACACGTTTCTCTGTGAATTATATCCATTTTATATATTCAGTAGATTGTTGCACAGTTATTATTCTATTTTTTTAAAAATTCTTCTCATATGGATAACTGCGACTTAGGTCGCAGTCATTAGTAAGAAGTTATATACATTTCATCACCTCTGTGACCATGGTCGCAGTTTAGAAATTAAAATTGAGACGTGTGAAACTATTTATTATGTAGTTCGTCAATTTTATTTGTAGGATCTGAATGCACATGGAGAAATGTCTGGAAGCTCAGATAAGTTTTTAGGGAAACAGTTCCAGTCATAAGTGGAAACATACAATTTCTACAATTCTTATGCAAGGAACAGAGGTTTTGGTGTGAGAAGAAAAGGAATAGATAAGTCATGGAAGCCTCCTCATGAAGTATTTGCAGAAAATTTTGCTGCAACAAGGTTTGAAGAAGTTGTGTGACAAAAGATAAGAGGGGATTACAGTGCATCGTTGAATTGACACTAGAGTAGCGTGTCCTGCTAAGATGCATGTCCGTCTTCGTTTTCTTTTTGACAGAAGATATTGGGTTATCACAAAATTTGTTGATTCTCTTCACATGAATTGTCAAGCCCGAATAAGGTACATCACCATTACTCTTACCAGACTCATCGTTCAAAGATTAGCAGAAGCATTATGAGCAATCTGGTTGATGTGGGAATGCGCCCTTCAAATATTTCCCGCGTTGTGAATGCAATAAGCCAGGGAGAAGGCTGTGAAGAAGTGAGCCCGCAACAAGTTATTGATTTTACTCATCAACGTAGAAATAACATTGGCCATGAGTTTATTGCTATTATCAAATATTTCCAAGAGAAAGCCGAGACCGATTCAGAATTCTTCTTTGCAAGTGAAGTCGATAACGCGGGCACACTTAGAAGCATTTTTGGGCTGATGGAAGAGCTATTTCCTTGTATCTGAGGTTCTGTGATGTGATCATTTTTGACACAACATATAGGACTAATCACTTGAGCTTGCCATTTGCTCCATTCACTGGAGTAAATCATCACCGGCAGTCAATTTTGTTCGGCTGTGCCTTGCTTGCTGATGAGCAGAGGGAGACGTTTGTTTGGCTATTCCAAAAATGGCTCAAGTGCATGCATAGAGTTGAACCGAAGCTGATTATTACTGATCAGGATGCGCAGATTGGTGACGCCATCAAGATTGTTTTCCCAACTTCTCAGCACCGTTATTGTTTCTGGTATGTGCGGAAACATATTGCCGAGCAACAAATCCAATGACAAACAAGTATGGAGAAGATATGGTCTCCGATTTCCATGATTGGTACACCTCCGTGATATAAGCACGTGCGAGGAGCGATGGCGTCTGATGAATGAAAAATATTTAGAAGAAGAAGACAGTTGGTTGTTGAAGATGTACAGGCTGCACGGACATTGGGTTAATACATATCTCAAGGATGTTTTCTGTGCTAGAATGACAACAGTCAGAGGTCCGAGAGTATTAATTCCTTCTTTGATGGTTTTGTTATTGCAAACACGAAACTAGTGGAATTTGTTCACCAATATGATAAAACTGTTGCTGCCGTCATACCTCTGAATCTCAACAAGATTTTCGGGGTTTGAATTCTGTGCCCAACTGTACATCGAATCCATATGAGATACAGGTTTCGAAGTTGTATACACCGAAGATTTTTCAGTTGTTCCAAAAGGAATGGGCAGTTGTAATGATACTGTTTTCAGAAGAGGTGGAACATGACAAACCTGGATCAAAATTTTGGTTGGTGATTTTTCAGAATCAAAAGACAGCTGGGAAAAGGTCAGTTATGATAAGCGTGAGGAAACTTCATGTTTCTTGTAGTGCTCGTTATTTGAAACAGAGGGTATCCTATGTAGACATATTCTGTGTATTTTGTTGGCGCAATCACGTTACACATATACCGGAATCATATATACTTCAGAGATGGAGGTTGGATGCTCGTTACAAAACGTTGCAATTGAAAATGGCATGAAGCCTTTTCCCAGTCAAGGCACTCACGGACGGCTAGAATGTGGACAATTCGTTCAAAATTTAATGCAATTTTTAAGATGGTCGCTGATTCTAATATCCATCTTTCAAAGTTGGAGGCAGTTTTAAAAAGTTTTGCTGAAGAAACCACTAATGAATACAGAGCCATGTCAGGAAATTATCATTCATCACAGCCTAAAACTACAGTTGATTCCAGTGGATCCGTTGTCGTTCTGCGAGATGGTGAAGAATTGAATATACGTGATCTAATTGGTCCTGTACCAACCAAGGGGAGGCCTAGAGCTGCATCCAGGCTTAAGTCTGGTTTTGAAGATTCTATATATCAGAAGGAAGTTAAGCATCGAAGATGTGGTAACTGTCAAGAGCTGGGCCATTACAGGACTGGTTGTCCGTTACTGGTATTACATTAAACCTGTTAAACAATTTTTTATAATGATTTATATTTAAAATTCTTACTATTTCCTTTTTAATGGCAGAAGAAGTAGGTTTGGGTTGCGTCCATCTTGAAGGAACGAAGACTTCATTTTTTTGATGAACTGCGACCAGGGTCGCACAGTGTAGAGAGATTCATGTCGCATGCTGCTACTGTCGTGTAATTATAATCAGATTTTATTCTCATTTTTGATTTCTACTGTACTATTTTTGTAATTAGTTGTACTTTAAAGTTTTACTGTTGCAAAATTCTCCTATGTAGTTTAATTTTTGTTTACTATAACTTAGATAGCGACTTTGATTGCAGTGTACGTTGTTAATTGCGACCGTGGTCGTCGCAGTGTTTCAATATCGGAAATTGATTTGTTGCTTTTAAAATTGCCCCCGTATCTGGTATATTATGTAACATCTGAATATAGTTGAAGATTCTCCGCACTATTATAATTTCGACAATTTTAGCTGTATGTTCTTTTTTAATTCCATTCAACGTAAAGTACACTGCGACCATGGTCGCATCGATATTTACACATTTGAATATTGACTTTCTCCTTATATACAACAGCCCATTCACTGCGACCTGAGTCGCAATTGCTGACCATTTTAATTTTTTATTATTTCTCTTACAGTCGCAGCGTTCCCTTTATCTTTTAATTGTAACTTCAATTTCTACATTTTTTGCCTTATGTTTTGCTTTTAGTCCACTGAAGATAAGTTAAAACTGCGACCTTGATCGCAGTGTCGACCTTTTTGCCTATTTGAACGTATTGTCAGGATGTGTACACCAGTTTCATAACTGCGACCCGAGTTGCAGTTCGGTGAAATAAAATTTGTGACAAATGTAAAGTATTTCAACTAAGACTAAGTAGTAAAAACTATAATTCACACAATTAACCTTAGAAAACACGGTTATATATTTATAAAAAATCAAAAATACATATGTTAAACTTCTACTCCTTCTCGTCATCTCCATCAAATCAGATTCGTCCTCAAGTTTATGACCGTGTTCGTCTTCCGCATCGCTTTCCGTCTCTTCCACCTCTTACCAACAATCTCATCTTCGCTTTCTTCTTCTTCGTGTATGTATTTTGATTCATCAATGAACTCCCAGAATGGGTCATCTGTATCAAGCTCATCCTCTAACCCGTAGCGAGGCATCGCTTCAGAACTATACATCCAATTATCATTAGATGATTGGCTTCTTTCCGGTGAAGACGGTGGAGAATACATTTCTGAAGCTGATTCCGAATATTGAAAGTAACGAGTTTGAGCAAAACCTATTTAGTATGTTTATAATCCTGTCCTGATGACCTTTTTATATATTTTTAATCCCAGAATTCCAAAAGGTTTGAGCTCTCAAACCACGGGAACATGTCCCAATTTTAATTTCTACCTTTTCCTAAAAATTGTATAATTCCTAGGTGACTGTTCAGTTATCCAAAACAGTTTTAAAAGTTAATACCTTCTTACATTAAATTACTTTGTACTTCAAAACAGGTAATTAATGCGACCACAATCATGTTGGGAACTGATAAATGATTAAGTAACTGCGACTATGGTCGCTGTCTCGATTACAGTATCGCAATATAAGGAAACGCTCATACTCAAACAAGTCATTATTGCGACTTTGATCGTAGTACAAATTCTGAAGTCTTGTTGTTTCTAATATTAGAACGAATTAGTAAAATGCACGGTATAACAAATGTAGATTGGAAATAATCAATGAAACTTATAATAAATAAATGTATAGAAATGTTTATAAATAAATCAATAAAACAAAAAAATATTCAATGAATTGCAATTATTTTTACATTTATAAAATAAAAAATTGTGCTATATCAATAAATTGTCAACTGTTAGTCTTCAAATACTGTCCTTCGTATCATTTCTGTTTCTTCATCCCAACTCTTCTCTCTATCTGCAAGTATCATATATGCAAGCTCACTTCTTAGTCTTGTACATTAGCATCCGTAACAGTATCAACAGCTGCTGGACTACCAAACGTTATACTTTTCATGTACTTGCATACATATACAGCGCAATCAACACTGAAATTTGCATAGAGTAATCATTAAATGAAATTAGATTTTTGTAATAAAAAAAATGTAGAAAATATGATAGGTAAGGAGATGTCAAAAATTTATATACCTGTTTGCTTGTTGGGGGCATCTTGTGTATTTTATATTTATTTTTCTCATTAATTTATTTAAATCAATCTCAAAAATCTATAATAATCTTTCTTTCTGCAATGTCAATAGAAAAAAAATCAGTACTAATCAAATTAAATGCAATTTTCCAGTAATCGAAATATTAAATTCCAACTCACCATTATTCTTGCATCTTTTTGATAAAGCTTTAATATACTACTAGTTTTTTCAGCTGGGACCAAAGAGTTGTAAAAAATTCATCTTCTGTATGGCAATCAAATACCAATAAGGTCAGTGAAATCCGGGATCGTTGGCACTATGTTTGTGATTGATCGGGAAGAACATGAACTGCACATCTCTTGTCCAGTTTTTCAACAGCTGCTGCTTGATGAAATGACCTTCCAGATCTTTACTTTTAGATACAACACCGTGCTGCGAACAACAAAAAAATAAAATTCAAAAAGAATTTAAAGTATAAAAAAATTAGAAGTCATTACCTCAAGTCATTAGACTGCGATCATGGTCGTAGTGTTTCTTAATTATCACACTTTATATTAATTAATGCAGCAACCAAGGTCGCAGTGTGGTTATTTACAAAGACCTCAAGGAGTTGCAATCTAGGTCGCATACTTTTCATTACTAAAGTTGTATTCGTGGTGATTAATTTTATCATGAACTGCGACTTAGCTTGCAGTATGTTAGGTAGGTGCTTCCTTTATATTAACACGCATAGCGAATAAGGTCGCAGTGTTGTTGTTGATTAAGACTGCCGCAGCAACTGCGACCAAAGTCGTAACCTTCATTTTAAATTGATATTCGGGTGAAATAATATAATTATTAACTGCGACCTTGGTCACAGTATATTCGTTATGCTTAAACATCAATAAAGACTATCAGAAGAATATTTAACGTTCAAGATTTAATTCACCAGATGAATTAGGAAATTGATATTACATTAAACCGTAAAGGAGAAAATAGATGTTTACCCAAGTTTCGCTCCGAAAGAATATATTTTTAATCCTCCTCCTTTCTCTAGATGCTGCATGTAGAAATGAATTATATTCGCATCTATGTCTCTACTGAACATCAGGTCCTCAATGTCATTCCTTGTAACCATGATTCCGTTGTCGGTATCCTGATGCGCAGTAGAACTGCAAGATATTCAAAATAAAGTTAGTAATCAAATTGTTCTTATATAAATATATAACAGTTTTTTAATATGATTTATAATAAAATTAATTAACTTACTCAGAGAAAGACTTGTCCAAGAAATTTTTTATAAGAGCTTGTTGATGGGGCTATAGAATTCTGTATGCTGTGGTTTAAGTCAATTCCCTCGTTTTTGGATGAGTGGAGGAAATGTCTTTGTCGCCGAAACCAGCGGCAGAAGTCTGAGCCGCAGGCTGTGGAAGAGGATATTCATTATTTTTCTTCTTCTGTTTTGGATAAACGAAGTCGGAGTCATCGCGATCTCTTTCAGCGCGCTTGCATTCTTTGACTCCCCTTTCTATCGTTCCTTTAGAGTATTCCAAAACTGTTTCTTTTAAGGATTGTTTCTGAGGTGGAGTATGTTCTTGATTTTTTTCTTCAGAAGCTCTATCTCTTTGGAGTTCTTGAATCTTTTGAGTTATATTCAAAGAAAAACTGGGGATATCTTTCCCAGAAATATTTACAATAGATTCAGAACCCATGATTTCATCCTCATCCAATTTTTTCTTCTTCTCCTCTTCAGCCTGCTTCTCCATCTGCTCCGTCATTCTTTTCTGCTTCTTTTCCTCTTCTCCCTTCCTTCTACTCTACTCTTCTTTCATCCTCTCCTTCCACTCTTCCCCCCCATTCTTCTTTTTCTCTCGCCTCTTCTTCTCCTCCAACAACTTCCTCCTCTTCTCCTTTTCCTGCTCCCCCTCCTCTTCCTCCTCTTTTCCTTCTCCTTCTTCTCCTTTTCGCTTATCCTCTTCTTTTGATCCTCCTCTTCCGTCCTCCTCTCCTCGTCTCTCCTTCTCTCCTCATTCTCCTCCTCTTCCTCCTCCTCCTCTCCTGTCCCTCCTCTTTCCTCATCCTCTTCTCCTTTTCCTGCTCCTCCTTTTCCCTTCTCTTCTTCCCTCATTCTCCTTTCATTCTCCTCCTCTTCCCTTCTTCTCTTCTCCTCTACTTCTCTCCTCCTCTCCTCCTTTTCCTTCTCTTCTTCCAATCTTCTTCTCTCATGCTCCTCCTCTCCCCTCTTCTTCTCCTTCTCCTTCTCCGCAGCAGCGGCTGCTCTCAGCAGCTCTTCTTCTTCTTCTTTCACTTTTAATTTCCTCTGCTGCCTTTTTAGTTTTTCCTTCTCTCTTTTTTCTCTCCTTTTTATTTTTAATTCAGCCTTGAGTCTGCTCTCAGTCTCCATTTTTTTAATTTTTCTTTCAAGCTGAGAAACATATTCTCTCAAGTACTGATTTTGAGACCTTAATTCTTTTATTTCTTCAGCTTGATCATCCCGTGGTGGTGGCAAATAACCTGTAAAAGTTGGTTCTTGCTCACTCGTTTCAGCAGCTTCTGGCTCCTTTTCCGCCGGGATATCAACTTGATTATATGTATGTCCTTCTTCTTCTTCTTCTTCTTCATCTTCATCTTCATCTTCTTCTTCTTCTTCCTCCTCCTTTTCCCCTTCAACAGGAAGGCCAACCATATTTTTTTCATCATTAGAGATGTTGGCCATTCGACTCAAAATTTGAAAATAAACATAAAAAAGTAAGTTAAAACTAAAACAATGAAATAATTATACTGCGACCATGGTCGCAGTTTATTTATTAAATGTTTATATAAGAATGCGACCATGATCGCAGTATGTTTGTCTTGCACAAATTTATCTGCCAAGACATGCAGCTCAATACTGCGACCATGGTCGCATTTCATGTAAAAGGTATTTTCAGGAGAATGCGACCATGGTCGCACAATGTTTGTCAAGCACAAAACGAACTGCGAAAGGTGCAGCTCAATACTGCGACTATGGTCGCATTTTATTTGTACTGCACATAAAAAGAAGTGCAACTTACGATATTTGTGTCAAGCTCATTTAGGTCAAATTCAAGGAGAGATCTGCTAATATTTTGGAGGTCCCATCTTACTGCGTGTGGGGTTTTGTCCTCCAAACCAGACATCGGCTCAAAAATAGGAGCCCTCTCACATAGCCAATACTGCAAAATGCAAAATTAAATTAGTTTACACAAATATTCGGAAGGTCATGGGTAAATTTCATACAATGTTGGTCAAATTTGATATTCATACTTACAATAATTTGCACGGAGCATCCTTGCAGCGCGTATGTGGTGTGCCTGAAGATGTCCATTGACTCAATCAGGAATTGCCAAACAGCTTTAGCCCAGCATATTGTCCTCATCAGCTGCATATTGGCAATCTGTTCTACAATATACCACGGCACCATGCATTTACTGTTAGAGAAGAAAAGAGTGGCCGACATGTATAGGATGATTATTGTGGTAAAGTCTTGAGCTGTAAGTCTTTGTCTGTCTCTTATAATTTCATGTAAAGTCACTTGCTGCTCAAGCTGTTCATCCTTTGTCACATCTAATTCACCCCTCCTCCTTTTCTTGACCAGAAGATCATCCAAAGCCTCTTCAATAGATACTTTCGTGATCTTCTTTATATTGGGGAAATAATGTTTTATAACCCCTCTGTCTTTCATCGTACATGTCTTATTCATAATAAAATCTGCCCCAATGATAGGTAGACCAAAGTTAGGGCAACATCCTCCACTGTTAAATCAATTTGTTTGCCCCCAATTCTAAAGGTCCTTGTATCCCTATCATACTGGTCTAAAATACTCAGTACAGCAATGTTTGATTTTAGACCCTTTTCACCCCTAAATTGCTCATTGTAGAAGGCTATGAAGATTGAGCCAAATGGGGTATTCTTGATCGCCTCTACGAAATCTTCCTGAATGTACTTTTTAAATTTCTATATGAACTCGCACATAGGTTTTAGGCTTGATCTCAGAGGACGAAACTTCTTCATCTGTTGTTTACCTATAGATGAAGAAAAATTAAAAAGTTTAGACCAATGATTATTTAAAAATTATAAGGGAGTAAAAAGCATATTATTTTTAATAAACTGTGACCAACGTCGCAGTCATCTACAGTGAAAACATAAACAACTGCGACCTGGGTCGACACTGCGACCAAGGTCGCAGTCATCTACAGTGCAAACACAAACAACTGCGACCCGGGTCGACACTGCGACCAAGGTCGCATAAGACTACAGTGCAAACACAAACTTTTACTACGACCCTGGTCGACACTGTGACCAAGGTCGCATAAGACTACAGTGCAAACACAAACTTTTACTGCGACCCTGGTCGACACTGCGACCAAGGTCGCAGTCATCTACAATGCAAACATAAACAAATGCGACCAGGGTAGACACGGCGACCAAGGTCGCATAAGACTACAGTGCAAAAATAAACAACTGCGACCCAGGAATGATAAAACAAATGACGTTAAATATACTGCGACCATGGTCGCAAGACATTACATAAATATTGAAACAACTGCGACCCCATGTCGTCAGTATGTAATAAAAAAAAAAGAAGTTTCATATACTGCGACCAACGTCGCATTCGTCTACAAGGAAAAGTCCAAAAAAAAAACAAAATCTTAGTCGCACAGATCTGAAACTATAATTTTAACAACTGCGACCGAGGTCGATATATAGTGTATGAAAAAAATTTCCTTTAAAAAATATTAGCAAGGTCGCATACATATACATCACTTTTTCGAAAATACTGCGACATAGTAAAAATAGAAGGAAATGAAAAAACTTGAAAAAATGGACCTTTATCGTTGTGTTACAAAATTTATAAATTTAAAAATTTATTCGTCATCTAAAGTTTCAAAATCTCTTTCTTAATTGCGAACATGGTCCCAAGATTTAAAAAAAAAAAAGACTTAAATGAAAATAAATCTGAAAAAAATTTAAAACTATTAAAATACACAAACCCTAAAATTTTTTGAAAAATATCGTTTTTCTAGTACCTTTTTCGGCGGATGATTTCTTTGGCGCCATGTGTTGCAAATATATTTTTAAAATACCGGATCAAATTTGTGAAACAAAAGAACTAATTGGATCAGAATGATCGGGTGAAATTTTAGAGCTGTAAATTTTTTTGAAAGGCAACATTTTTACATAAGGTAAAAAGTTGTGACAGAGGGTATTTTCGGAAAATACAATGTTGAGGTGACTAACATTAAATTAGGCGAGATTTCTCATGTTTTTGTCCGCCAAAATTTATGACAGGTATGTGGCTATGATGTTGCCACGTCCCGCCGGCTGAGAAACTCTCTCAGCCGGCGACTGAGGTACAGTAACCCCATATATATATATATATATATATATATATATATATATATATATATATATATATATATATATATATATATATATGAATTGATTGTGCATGTTTATCAATGTCCTTATATGTTTTTAAAGCACAAATTAATTTCATGCTAAGCTTAGTTTTACTTTAAAATATTTATTTTTATTTTCAACAAGTTTACGCATTAGATTTGTGATAATTTCAAAAAAGGAAGAAAAGTTCTTTAACTTAAATGATTTCATGTTTAAGTTTTATAAAATAATATCTATGTTTATCCGCAAGTGGTTTCCATAAGTGGTACCTAAAATATTTTATTGATTTCAAGAAGTATCAAAATTTATTTAAGTAATTTACAAGTGATATCACAATTTGTTTAATTGATTTCATGTAATATTAAAATTTGTTTCGGTTGATTACAAGTTGTATCAAAATTTGTTTTAATTGGTTTTCAAAATTTGTTTTGACATATATTGCTTATATACAAGAGGAGCTTAACATCTCCTCTTGATTGAGGTTTTACCTGCATGCAAGAATACATAATTTTAAAACTTAAAAATTAAGAGTGCAAGATGCTCAATTCTACCGCTATAACAAGTGGCTATGCGGGTCGTGATCCACAAGGAGAGACTAGCGATGAAAGCTTTTTAGTAAGTTCTCTTTTATGCTACAAAGAATGGTTAAAGTTCTTCTTTTAGTTCTTTAAAAGAAAAGAGAAAAATGGAGTTACAGTTAAGTTAGAAAGAAAGTGGTAGATCGAGAAGGTGGAGAAAATGAAAGTGGATATGTATAAAGAAATTGAAAAAGATTGAAAGAAATTTGGAAGATTGTGGTGTTGGGAATTTATACTAAATTAAAAGAAAAGAAAACTAAAACCTAAAAAAGTTACTTACCTCTTAGGCGCTTGCTTACCTTTGACCCGTATCGATGATGTACCTTTACTTGAAGGCGAGCGAAGTATGACAAATAGGATCTTGGCTATTCCCGTATTACACTATGAATTGAAGGGGCAAGCTACACTACCATAGAAATAGATATCCATCACCATAAGCTATCAACGACACTTGCAAGGGCAAGGCAACTTCGAGGCTATCGGTTTCATTTGGATCCACAAACACAGAAGAGGGAAGTAAACGAAAATAAGAGTAAAAAAGAATAAGAAACTTCGATTTGATTCAAATAACAATGGAAGAAAAGATCACTTATACCAATCACTTATACCAGTGTCACATTCAGTATAAGCTTCCTCTCATTCCTCCTTGAAAGTATCCTCTCCTCTCAGTTACATAAAGAAAATAAAAATTACATGAAAGAAAATAAAAAACCTATATTACAAACTACAAATTAGCCTAAATTCTATTCTTTTGTTGGTCATCCTCCTTTTTCCTTTGAGATTACAGGTATTTATAAGAGAAATACAGAGGGTAGAGGAGTATGAAGATAAGGAAAGTTGGCTATTTTTAAATTTGAATCCTTCTCTTATCTCCAAACTTGATTTGATGTAGATATTCAGTTCTGATCTGCAGCTTATTGGCCTATTGATTACTAAATATAACTTATCAAATGACAGAATTAGAAATAATGATCAATTTAAGAGTTGTATCCCTTTAAGTTCTCTTTCTGGATCATCTTCAATCATCAGATTTGAGTTCTGATAGCAAAAGTTATGATTCAAATACTAAAATATATCCAGCTAGAATCTAAGTCAAAATTACTTCATCTCATCCATTGATCTTCTCTTCATCTCATCCAATGATCTTCTCTCTATCCATTTATCCTTTTGGATTTGGACTCTATATTTGACGTTATCCTCGGTTTATCTTTAACTTTAACCACTTGATTCACCAAAATCTGAATTTAACCAATTAGATTTGGGATCATCCTCCTCTAATCAAATAGATCTAGTTAAATCTAAATTTAACTGATATTTATTTGATTTTATCCTCTTTCTCCCCATGATTATCTTCTGCAAAATAGACATTTAAGATAAGAAATTTAGCATATTTATTACATGATAAATGTGCATATGCAATAAAGAATAATGCAATAAATGTGTGCAATCACCTCTATACATAGATTCATGATGAATATAGGATAAAGAAGAGCTTGACCTTTTTTCTTTATATGGTACACGTGTGTAAATGGAGCTTAACATCTCCATCTATACGTTATATATTATGCATATATGAGTAAGAGTTAGTCATCCCTTCTCTATGTAATGCATGTATGCAGGGAAAATTAATTTGACGTCTCTCCTCTTCATGGGTTTATATCGCATATATATTTACCATGTTTTCTTTACCCCTTTATTAATGAATTGATAAAAAGGGAGAGAGAAATTTAGAGTTTATATATGCATGCGTGTTTTTTTTTATGCATATATATATGTTTTTATGTTTATGAGCTTCATTGAATATCTATTTGTTTATGCGATGCATGAGTTAAGGGGGAGCTTCTATGAAACTTATCTTTAATCCATGCATATATAACTCCATGAGTTTGTCATCATTAAAAAGGGGGAGACTGTTGGCTCAAAGGCCCATCACTCTAGTTTTGATGATAATTAACTCATGTAATTATAGTACTAATGATCTTGTATTTTTTTAAGTTTCAAATATTTATCAAGATCTTAGTCGGTGTTTAGCTTCAACAAAAGATTCGAATTCAAGTATTGAAGGTAGCATGTGTTGATTCAAGAGCTCGCACTTCAAGATTGCATCAAGTACTCAAAGAGGAGTCTAGCTCGTTTGGATCAAGTCAGGATGTAAAAGAAAATTTTCAAGAGAAGCTTTTCAAGAAGACTTGAGTCCTAATTTGTAAGTTTAAGATTTTTTTTCTAGATAAAATGTAAAGAATAGATTAGTTGTAGATTGCTCAAGCTGATACACACACACCCCCAAAATTTTATTTATTATTTTCATGATAAATATTTTGTGGTTTCAAAAAAATATGTTTACATGATTTTTATCTCAATAAAATAAGTTTTATAGTTTGCAATATGTGTTGGATTCTATCCACATATTTAAGCTTCATATGTCTAAAGAAACTTATTTCTATACATTTTGGTTTTGATTTTCAAGAATATATTGTTCGGTTTCTGATAGGTAGTAAAAAGTGCATATTTATCACTATATTTACTATCACATTTTCATATTTATTTCTATAATTATGCACAATTACTAATGTTTTATTATTTAATGTGTGCAGGCCTTGAGTAATTAATTAAATAAAGAATAAAGTCCAAAAGAAGCCCAAAAGCCCATGTCCAAGCCAGTGAAAAGTTGCAATTACCAAATGTCAAAGTTGCAATTACAAAGTGCAAAAGTTGCAAATATTAAAAGAAGAGTAAAGGGATGGACTTCTACTAAATCCTAAATGCTTGCAGGATGAGGATAAATAGAGTACAAGGATGAAATTCATTTTGGAAGAGATTTGGATCTAGGGTAACTTGCTTCCCAATTTATCCCAAAAATTCAAAATAAAGAGTCGAGATATAACTTCTAGAAGGATAAACCCAGATGGACGGACCAGAGGAGGCCACGCGCGAAAGCGCGTGGCCAGCAGACATTACTTGGCCGCGGAAACGCGGCCCAAGCCGTGTTTCCGCGGCATTATAGATGAGTCCGGGCAACTGCTTTCGTGGAGGAGTCGTATTGGAACTCTACCTCCTTCTGCACCTAGAAATACCCCTGCAGAGCAACAGAGAAGGGTGTCCAGCGAACTACAGAGCTAAATCTAGGGTTTTTAGGCTAGTTTGTAGTTTAGGTTTTTATTTTTCTTCTTTTGTAAATTTTTATTTTTTTTATGTAATTGAGAGTAGAGGATGCTTTCATAGAGGAAGGAGTTCATGCTTGTACTGAGGTGACATCGGTGTAAGTCAAACTTTTCTTCCATTGTTAATAGAATCAACTCAAGGTTTGTTTTTGTTATTTTATTCTTGTTTTATTTTTGTTCTTCTATTCTTGTTTTATTTATTGTTTCTCTCTGATGTCTTGCAAACCATGAGATCTGATCGCTTCAAGACTGCTTAGCCGAAGAAGTGCCCTTGATGGCCTATGGTGATGAACAGATCCTAAACGCCATGCTTGAATGCCTTCAAAGACAAGGTAAGTCGTTGCAACGGATCAAAGGTAAACAGGGCAGAAGAGGTAGGTTTGTGTTTTTAGTTTATAATTTTTTCTTTCTTTAGTTTAGATAACCAACTCCACATCTTTCCAATTTCTTTCACACTTCTCATTGTAAATACCATTATAAATAACAAAATAAATAAAAAAGAGATAACTTGCTAAACAAGCTTCCATCGCTAGTCCCTCCCTGAGGATCACGACCCGCATAGCCATTGCTACAGCGGATAGAATTGAGCACCTTGCACATCTTTACTTCTAAATCTAATATTCTATATTTTGTGTGCAGGTAAAAACTCAATCAAAATTTTGGCGCCGTTGCCGGGGAGGGACGGTAAGTTACTCTCTAAAATAAAAAAAAATTAACTAATTCTTTTATTCTTTCTGTTTGCAGGTTCGAAAAATAGGAAAAATAACAGTAGCACAGGACAGATAGCAACTCTGTGCCTCTGCCTCGAAGGCAGAGCAGCAGAGCCTACTACAGTGCCGCGCAAACGCAGCAATAGCCGCGTTTCTGCGGCCTTAGTAGTGAACTACTCACTAAGGTTTCTGCAGGTTGCTTCAAATTGAAAGATTTGTTTACTGCTCTGTTAAAATTTGCTCTGTGATAAACCTGTACACTGCTAATTAATTAATAGTAACCTATTTGTTGAAAAAAAAAATTAGACCCTTGCATCTTAAGCACGTGTCTATTTAATTTTTTTAATTTTTGTTGAAGAGTGCTGGAGACAAGGTACGTTCGCATTGCATATAGACTAGGAAGCACCCTTGGCTGATTTATCTGCTTTGAGTGAATACTTATCTATTGCTTTACACGTGCACTAAACTGACTTAAGGGCTTGTCCTATAAATAAGATAAGGTGGGGATTTCATCACCCTTCCTTAGCCCACAAACAATGTCCTCACTCACTAACCCAAGCCTAACTAAAAATTAGTAGACGTTGGCCCTAGGGACATCTCGGACTCAATTAGGAGATTATCCTAAGGGGAACAGTGTTGGAATTTGACTCTTGCCAAATCAGTGTCTAGGAAGGGGATTGAGGGCCTAAAGCCCGAAGATTGATGGTTATTTAATTAAGGAACGTCTTTGACGGAAAACCTCCCACCAATCTTGCCCTGACCTGGCTGATTAACTTGTGGTCAAAGTCTGCACCCTACCTCCCGTGGACAATCTAACCAGTTAGGAGTCGTCTAGGTCATAGGTCTACAGTAACTTGGGTTAGAATTTTTTCTTTTTTTTGTTTGCTTATTTGTTTGTTTTCTTTTTCTTTGTTTGTGTGATATGGCATATAATAATAATTTTTCCAATTTTAATCCATATTACACACCAACCTCTTTTTCGGATATTACCAACCCGGCATATCATAACTTTGACCAACCTAGTGTGCCGGAATGGTCTTATCCGAATGAATATAACCCAAGCCCCCCATCTTATGACCATAATTTCCATAATAATTTCAACTCTTCACAGAGTTCATGGGGTTTCGCTTCCCCCGAGTCTAATTTTCAACCAACTTGTCCTCCGTATCCACCTTGTCCGCAATATTCCAAAGATTCATACTCAGATCCACCCATTCAGAATAGAAAACCATCTATCTTGGAAATGATGAGTATGCATGAGTCCAAGCAACAATTACCATCAATCTTAGACATGATGATGCGTGAGTCCAAGCAACAATCACAGAATCTGACCGACTCACAACTTCATCACGATTGTCCCAACAACACTTCCTCTTTTCAAGTCCAATCACAAAATGATGCACCTATTGACTATGAAAAGATGCTTGAAGCCATGACTCAGGCTAGATTAGCTCGTGATCATGAAATAGATATGAAGGTTCAATCTTTACGTTCTCACCGTTCGGCCATTTCCTGATATCGCTAACCATTCTGTTAGAGCCGACGAGCCACGTTGTTTTGGACAACAAGATTCTAATTCAGTACCATCATTTGAACTTGCCGAAACTCCAATTTTGATAGTTTGGCAAGTTATTCCTTTCCTGAAATAGAACTTGAGCATGAATATGATCATAATCTCCCACTTGGTGATTCAATTCTACTTCCTGATTCAATAATGACTTTGGTGTCTTCACCTGATTTTACTTTTCCCGAGTCAACATTGGATCCTGTGCCAATTCATCATGAAATTGAATAACCCATTTTTGATGATCATATTGAACTTGACCAATTTTATAATTTTGAAAGTCCCATGGATAAATTGGCAAGTTCTCATTTTTATGATATTGAGCTCAATGAGATATGTGACCTAGATTCTCAAATCTATGATCAAGTTCACATTCCCAAATCATTATTGACTCCTGTTTTGTTACCCAACTTAGTAATCTTTTAGAGTCAGTTTTGATTCCCACACCTATCATTCCTGAACTTGAATCACCAATATTGAGTCACATTCCATTGTGGGAAGATGATTGTGGACTTGAGTTTCAACTTATTGATTTGGACCCACTTCTTGAACCTAGCCCGACTCCTGAACCATTACTTGATTTAAGTTTTTTTCCTGAGTCGGTATTAGTTCCCGTACTTATGACGTCCAAGTCAATCATTCCATCTTTTCACACTCCATTTTGGGACAAGGCGGTTGACACAATTGACTCTGAAAATAATTATGAAATTTGGAAATTTGATGGGGTAGAATTGTTAAAAAATGATCATACATACATTTTAGTGGGTTATACAAGAGAAAATTCTGGTGGGTTCCTCCGAATACCACATTATCTTGATTGGGTAGCAACGCTTGGCCCAATTAGACCACCACCGGAACCACCACCTTGAGATAACTTCTGCCTTCCCTTCTTCTTTTTCATGCATACATGCATACATTCATACATTTAGGACAATGCATGAGATAAGTGTGGGGGGAGGCTTTACTAACATACTAACATAGGTAGAAACTAACAAAATTTTCATTAAAAAAAAGGGACAATATTTTGACTTATCTTTTGAAAGAAATCTAAGTTAGTTTTAAGAATTAGGAAAATCATGATTATGATTTCTAAAAACTTGGTCAAAATAAATAAATTGTTTAATTTTTAGGTATAGGAGGAGAAATTGAATAAGTAATTAGTCTTGATTTTTACCTTAATGAAATATGCATACCTAATACATTTACATATCTAGGATTCTAAGACAAAGACTCTTGTGCCCTATAATAAATAATACTATATATATATATATATATATATATATATATATATATATATATATATTTCACTGATTAAGCTGGATACATGTCCCTCAAGAAGCATAAATATTCACGCCTAAAAGTGATTTTATGAAATATAGCCCTTAGTTTTGTGGCCTAGTTCACTCGAATCCTTAAGTCCGCGGGGTGTTTTCTCACCGGTGCCCTAAAGCCGATCGGTTTGGGAGCCACCGACTTTAAGTTCGCTACATGGGTGGATTAGAAAGCCTAAGAAAACTAAAAAAATATATATTATATATTAACACATCTAATAGTCAATTAGTTAGGTATGAGGGCCTCAAGAAGCCTTGATACTTACACGAAAGAAAATTAGATGAGTTATATATATTAAAAAAAAATAATAATCATAAAGAGGCATGAGAGTTCAAGTTAAGGAATTCCTAGTAAAAATTCACAAGGATGCATATGACTTAGGGTAACGAAAAAGACTATACAAAAATTCAATTTTGACCCTTACCTAAAAAGGAAAACAATTTACTATATAAAGACTAAGTTTAAGAATGAATAAAAATGAGGATCCTAAAAACTTATAGATTACTTAATCTCTTCAAAAGCATTTCAAATATTTTCCTTTTTATGGATTTTGTGTGTGTAATCCGCTGAAAACCCTCACGAGACAACACTCGTCCTCTAGGGTAACCTAGAGGTTTAACGGCTTGTTACACATGCTAAGTGCAATCGTGATTCCTACTAAAGTTAGTTAGCTAAATTAGTTTTTCTTTTTCTTTTTGATTTTTACTCGAGGACGAGCAAAACGATAAGTGTGGGGGTGTGATAGGTAGTAAAAAGTGCATATTTATCACTATATTTACTATCACATTTTCATATTTATTCCTATAATTATGCACAATTACTAATGTTTTATTATTTAATGTGTGCAGGCCTTGAGTAATTAATTAAATAAAGAATAAAGCCCAAAAGAAGCCCAAAAGCCCATGTCCAAGCCCAAGTGAAAAGTTGCAATTACCAAATGTCAAAGTTGCAATTACAAAGTGCAAAAGTTGCAAATATTAAAAGAAGAGTAAAGGGATGGACTTCTACTAAATCCTAAATGCTTGCAGGATGAGGATAAATAGAGTACAAGGATGAAATTCATTTTGGAAGAGATTTGGATCTAGGGTAACTAGCTTCCCAAGTTATCCCGAAAATTCAAAATAAAGAGTCGAGATACAACTTCTAAAAGGATAAACCAAGATGGACGGACCAGAGGAGGCCACGCGCGAAAGCGCGTGGCCAGCAGACATTACTTGGCCGCGAAAACGCGGCCCAAGCCGCGTTTTCGCGGCATTATAGATGAGTCCGGGCAACTGCTTTCGTGGAGGAGTCGTATTGGGACTCTACCTCCTTCTGCACCTATAAATACCCCTGCAGAGCAACAGAGAAGGACGTCCAGCGAACTACAGAGCTAAATCTAGGGTTTTTAGGCTAGTTTGTAGTTTAGGTTTTTATTTTTCTTCTTTTGTAAATTTTTATTTTTTTTATGTAACTGAGAGTAGAGGATGCTTTCATGGAGGAAGGAGTTCATGCTTGTACTGAGGTGACATCGGTGTAAGTCAAACTTTTCTTCCATTGTTAATAAAATCAACTCAAGGTTTGTTTTTGTTATTTTATTCTTGTTTTATTTTTGTTCTTCTATTCTTGTTTTATTTTATTGTTTCTCTCTGATGTCTTGCAAACCATGAGATCTGATCACTTCAAGACTGCTTAGCCGAAGAAGTGCCCTTGATGGCCTATGGTGATGAACAGATCCTATACGCCATGCTTGAATGCCTTTAAAGACAAGGTAAGTCGTTGCAACGGATCAAAGGTAAACAGGGCAGAAGAGGTAGGTATGTGTTTTTAGTTTATAATTTTCTTTCTTTCTTTAGTTTAGATAACCAACTCCACATCTTTCCAATTTTTTCACACTTTTCATTGTAAATACCATTGTAAATAATAAAATAAATAAAAAAGAGATAACTTGCTAAACAAGCTTCCATCGCTAGTCCCTCCCTGAGGATCATGACCCGCATAGCCATTGCTACAGCGGATAGAATTGAGCACCTTGCACATCTTTACTTCTAAATCTAATATTCTATATTTTGTGTGCAGGTAAAAACTCAATCAGTTTCATGAATAGATTTTATCAAAACAAGTTAATATGATTTATATATATATTGGATTTCATCAATATTTTGTTGCTTCATATTGTTTAGATAACTTATTATGTTGAGTTTATATCATGTGTTTAATTTTTGTTTTTATCAAAACTTATTTGGAGCTTATTGTCAAAAACAAGTGTATTTCGTTTCCAATGTATATTGGATCATTTCCATACACACTATGATTCAAATTTGTTTCAATATATTCTTTTTATATTTGTACAAGTTTTGAAAAAATCGGTTTTTCATTTCAAAGCTTAAGTTTTAAAAAATACCGGTTTTGTTTTAAGCTTTAATTACTATGTCTCAAAAATAATTCAGTTATTTGTAATATGTGTTGATTTTTGATCTCACATATTTGTACTTCAATTTACTTACATGAACTTATTTTTGTGAATTTTAT
Source organism: Agave tequilana (assembly GCA_038442645.1). Lineage (NCBI taxonomy): Eukaryota > Viridiplantae > Streptophyta > Magnoliopsida > Asparagales > Asparagaceae > Agave > Agave tequilana. Next base: position 129,550 of record JAVJIF010012814.1, read on the forward strand.
GGAGATTTTATAGGATTTAAAATGTATTTATAAGATGTTCAAAATTTGGATCTGGGGCTGGTTGCAGTCGACCGACCAGTCGACTAAAGCCTGGCTCGGTTGATCGAGCGGTCGATCGGCGTGCATAGAAACATGCACGAGCCCAGAGTCCTAGCTCGGTCGACCGAGTTGCTCACCCAACTCTCTATTGGGTGCCGGTAGACTGAGCGGTCGACCGACAGAGAATTCTTATTCTCTGTGCCTGAGGACGGTCGACCGGCACTCCAAAGAGTAAGAAAAATAATTGCTGGCGGGTCGACGGCCGGTCGACCGACAGGTCATTCTGAGCCTATAACAGCTAGTTTTTTGATGGCCTTATAAAAGGGTCTTTTGGACCAGTTTTTGTTAAGATTTTACCAAATATTTTCAAGAGCTTTTCACAGAGTTTTTTAACAAGCTTTTGGAGCTACATTTTTATATCAAAAGAGAGTTTATCAAAAGTGATTCTCTTGAGTTATCAGAAGATTTCTTAAGCTTTTATCTCTCAAATCTATCAAGTTTTCTCACACAAGCTTGAGCCTTTGCATTGCTATATCCATCCTATAGGGATCCTTGTATGTGAGACTGTTTGTTTGTGATCAAGAAGTGATTACAAAGTGTTCCACCTTGTATTAAGAAGTTGGAGGTTATAGCCTCGGCGAACGTGCGGGTTCGTGTTGTGTGCTGTTCTTGGGGGAACAAGAGTTCTTGAGGGAGCTCGTTGTAGGTGTTGCGGCATCGAGTGATCTTGCGGGATCGTTTATAGTGAAAATTCTTTATAGTGGTGAAGGCGAGGATGTAGAGCAAGTGGCTCGAACCTCAAAATAAATCTCTCGTATTTGCGATTGCTTATGTCTCTCTCAACTCACTTGTGTTTATATCTTGCATACTCATAATTGTTCATATCTCTATATGCTTGATATTACTTGTGCTCAATCGATATACTTGCTTGGGTTATTTGATATCTTGCATTGTTATTATTGTTTATTCTTTACATACTTGATATTGTGTTTGTGCTCACATTAGTATTTAACCAAGAGAGCTATAGTTGCATCTCAACTCTTAATCTAAAAAAATCTTGATAAAAAGTTAAGAGCCCTTCACTGGGAATTCGACTTCACTCTTTGGTTATACATTGTGAGATAGTTTTAATTTGCATAATAGTTTTTAATTCCGCATTGTTTGACATTAGATTAGCATATCACCTATTCCCCCCTCTAGGTGAACTACAACTATGTGTATTAGATTATATCCATACACATCATGATTCAAATGTATTTCAATATCTTGTTTTTTCATTTATACAAGTTTGAGGAAAAATCGGATTTCTAGTTAAAAGATTGATTTTGAAAATACAGTTTTTGGTTTATGTCTTAATTTCTTTACCTCAAAAATAGTTCGCTTGTTTGTAATATGTATTGAATTTGACCACACATATTTGAAATTAAAATTATTTATATGAACTTATTTTTGTTAAATTTATTGGGATTTTCATTGAATTTTTATGGGTTTGTGAAGTTAAAGTTTAAACCCTTAAAAACCTGGGTTTAGGCTGCTTTCAGCCAACCAACCGGTCGACCGAAGTATAGCTCGATTGATCAGGAAGTTGACCGATGTGCACAAAAATGTGCACATTCTCAGAGCCTTGGCTCGGTCGACCAACCGGTCGACCGTAGTAAGGAGCGGTCGACCGACTGGCTCACCCATCTTTCAGTTGGGTGCTGGTCGACCAATTGAACTCTCTATGCCTGGGGGAGATCGATTGGCAACCCCAATAGCTAGAAATCTGACAGTTGGTCGATCGACCGGGCAGTTGACCGACATGCCTATTTGGTCAGTGTTCTACCTCCAACGGCTAGTATTCTAAACCCAATAAATTGGGTTCATTTGGCCAGTTTTTAGCAAGATTTTCAAGAGCAAATTTTCCCATCTTCTACAGAGTTTTAGCAACAAGTTTTTAAATAAGATTTTGTGCTTCAAAATCAAAATCTTTATTTGTTTCAAAGTCTTAGATAATCAAAGAAAATCAAGTTTGGGAATTCTAGTTTTGTTCTTCAATTTCTTCATCTATTAAGAAGTTTTTTTCAGAGTTTTCTTTGTGTTTTCTTTTCCAAAAACTTTATGCACTCACATACTTGAGCTATTATTTCAAAATCTATCCTCTAGGATCTTGTATTGTGAGAAGTATTTTGTTTGTGGTCTTCTGAGATCACCAAGTATTGTTTGTGATCTTTGTGGTCTTTAAGTTGTATTTTTTCTTTATTTTGTGCTTGGCTTTGTGCTTACCCTCTTGTGTAATGATGTGTGAGAGATAGAGTTGTGAACTCCTTATTTGTAAGTTGTAATTCCTCGGTGGAGGTTCTTTTGTGAAAGATCCTTGGTGGACATAGTGAAAATCCATCTGTGTGAAGCCGGGAACGTAGATTAGTGGTTAGAACCTCGAAACATATCCTTGTGTTTGCGATTGGCTTTCTTCCTCTATCTCTCAACTCTCTCTTTATATCTTGAATTATTATTATTGCTCATATCCATACTTGTTAGATATTGTTTGTATGCTCACACTAGTATTCAACCAAGAGAGCTATTGAATCACCTCAACTCATAATTTAGTGAAATCTTGAGGAGAAGTTCCAAAGCCCTTGACGGAGAATTCGGACTCACTCTTGATTATACATTTTGTGTTAATGTAAAAGTTTTAATTCCGCATTATTTGTCATTAGATTAGCACTACACCCATTCACTCCCCTCTAGGTGTATCTTTCACTAAGCTTAATATAAAATCCTCGATAACTCATCAAGCTGAGGGAAATAGCAAGGCTAGCCCAACTCAAATGGTAGAAGATAAAGGCAAATCGAATCTGTTGATAGCTGAAGGTTTGCTAAAAATTCAAAGGGACCTGATCCGATCTGATTCCTCTAGAATCCTCTGCCAATTCCCGTCCATGAAATGGTAGATCCACAAGGCGAACAAGTCCAGTTGAAGTTTTTACTTCTGACGTTTCCTTCATTTTAGGAGTATTATTCTCTTATTCTCCAACCAGATTTCCTTGATCCCTAAAACAAGTTTTAAGAGCACTGTCTCCTATTTTCTGGCGGAATTCTCTAACAATCTTCTTACATTTTGCAGAGAACGGTCAATTCCACCAATTTCCCTTGACAATTCCCATCAATGGAATGGTAGGGCCACATCAAACTGTAATCATTTTTCCAATAAAATGAACTATAGATCAAGCCTGTCATGTTAACGTTAAATCTCTGACAGTAACACCTTTGAATATCCTAGGCAGATCCCACTAATATCTTCAGCGGATTGGAATTCCACCTGTCATTCTCCTCTATAGAATGGCAGGGCGACTCAAATTATTGTTACATTAACAACACATTAACCCTTGTTGAGTTAACATCAAACCTCTAACAAGTCACTCTGGTGAATCCCCAAGAAGAGAATTTGTCACAATCACTTCAGGTAAAATCCCTTTCTAAATTCCCCACAAGGAATTTATATCCTATTGCCCCAGCTCGATTGTCATGTTAATACTTACTTCTGACAATTCTTTGAAGTATTTCCCCGCAGTATATGTAGGAATGCTAATCCTCTTTAACTCCACAGCAAGTTAATAGATTACGCTCAGAGTCTTTTAATACCCTTTTCAGTCCCCCGTGTACTCTTTGATTGTCACGTTAACATTATACCTCTGACAATTTCTTCTAAAACTCCTCCAAGAAAATGTTAGATTCCCCATGGAGTATTAAATCACATTCCCCAATGGAATAAACTTTCTTGCCGTCACGTCTAGTCAATCACCTCTGAATGGCAAGGCTTTACGCTTGGTGACTTCTCAATCAGTTAAGTCCATGTTACCTCTGAGCTGACAGATAGCCAAGTCTTATCTTCTAGTCTGGTAGGGACTACTTATTTACCGTTATGTCTAGTTCACCACCTCTGAATGGCAGGGCACTGAGTTTGATGTTTCTTCATCGGTTATGTCCAATTTATCACCTTTGAACCGACAGATACCTAGATCTCTTCCCTTTTTATGGTACTCAAATTGTCATATCCAGTTTATCAACTCTGAACAGACAAGTCCATAACCTTGTTCTCCTTTTCCCCATTAGGGCTGAGAGTTCTTGCTGTCAAATTAGTCAATCATCTCTAGACAGCGAATTGCGAGCCTAGTGTCTCTTGTCGATTATGTCCAGTTTATCACCTCTGAACCGACGGGTGACCAGATTCAATTCACCCTTGCAGTTTCTAGCGGACTAGCTGCCATGTTAACATTATGACCTCTGGTAATGCATTCAGAATTTAGTGTGTCTTAGTCTATCATGTCCAGTTTATCACTTCTGAATAGAGGGTCCCTAAAACTAGGTTCACCTTCCTTTTATCATTATGTGATTGTGCACGTGCATTGCACATTTTGTATCACATATGTCACATTTTCTTCATTTAATTTTAAATAAAATTCTACTTTTTAATGTATTTTAATGTTCAGTAATATTCAGTGTAATTAACGAAGAAAATAGAGAGATTGACAATTTATCTAATTAAATCCAAATAATTCAAAAGATCAAGCAAATCAAGGAGATCAATTCAAATCCAAAGGTTTTAAAAGCTATCTTATTTGAAAACCAGAGATTTCAGATAAGATTATATCTTTAATTTCAAGGAGAAAATGGATTATTTGAAGACCCTATCAGTTTCGCTAAAGATAAATGAATATCTCATTAATTCTAGAAGACAAATTGAAAATCCAAAAGGATAAATAGATAGAGAGAAGATCAAGGAATGAGATGAATCAATCATATTTGGAGATAAGGTGAAAAATCCAAGTAAATTTAGAGTATTAAATCAATTTAGATTCAGATTCAGACTGAACATTCTTTAGTATTTTAATCATAACTTTTACTATCGAAACTCAAATTCGATGATTCAAGATGATCTAGAAAGAAGACGTAAAAGGCTACAATTATTATACTGATAACTCTTTTCAATTCTCTTATTTGATAAGTGATATTCAATAATCAACACACTAACAAGATACAGATTAGAATTGAATTTTCACATAAAACCTGGATAAATCAAATTAAGTTTGGAGATAAGGGAAGGATTCAAATTTAGAAATAGCCAACTCTGCCTATCTCTCCACTCATCTCTCCTATCCATTTCTACCCTATAAATACCCCAACATCAGAGGCAGAGGGATAATGTCACGCCCCGCTTCCCAAAATACGTGGAAACGGAGTCGCGACGAAGGTCGGCGACATATATACGCGAGGAAATATCCCACGTATACACGCTAAGCCTAAAGTAACCTGATCAAGCTACAAAATCTACTACGATAAATTAATATCACTGCAATATGACATATAAATATCTAACACAATGATAACAGATGAATAAAGGAAAGAAAATGGCAACTGGATGCGATAAAGATAGAATCAGGAAATAACATGAATAAAATAGCAAGAATACCTATGATCAAGAAAAGAGAGACTTTACCTTCTCGTAACGCGTACGAGCTCAATAAAACCTGAACAATATAAGAAAATGTCCAATACCCTGAACGTACAAGTCCAGGGTCGTCAGAAAGCGACCTAGTGAGTGTGTGTGTAAAGTGGACTGCTCGTGCATATAAACAATGTGCACAGAATAATAACAAGATAACTGCAAACATAGGATAACTAAATAAAGTAATAAACAGACAACTGAAAGATAACTGAATAACAACATGAATGAAGATAAAAGACAACTATCACAACTGTAAACAAACAACTGATATCAAGATGTGCAACCTAGCATATGTCACTAGTCTTGTATATAATCTGGTCATGTGTACAATAAGGCAGGGTATCAATTCAGGGCATAACACCTGATTAAAAGATTTATTATTATAATTGGAGAATATGAATGTATTGCATTTGAGTTATTCAATAATAATCATTAGTGTCCTTTGTTATTCTTGTCCTTTTCCACCGGCGTCCCACAACACCGACAGTTCACACTAGAGCCCACACTTCTAGTAGAACTCATCCGAACTCTGATATGCGGGTACCATTATTCGAATAGGGGAGAGACCAAATAACATATGATCATGCCGTTATCATCATACAGGTATGTATGGATGTTAATATGTACTGAGAATACTTATCACGCTAATACCAGGCGGCATAGGTAGGAGGTAGCCCTATAAATTCAAGAGGTGGCCCCCACTATGTGTATAGTGTGGCACTGTGCTCCATGTGGCACTTAGTTCCATTCAAGATCCGCTGGACGTTAGCACGATTGTGGGATCCATCCTCATCATCCCGACACCAGGTGGCATGCTCCGCCGGACGCCGGTATGACTGTGCTATTATCAGGGTAACAGTGCATGGGACATGAGTATAGGGGATACAGGAGTTCAAGATACAGGAGTACCAGATGTCTGGTAGCAATATTATAATCATGCCAAGATTCCCGTAAAAGTGATAATCATGATTGCCAAATCTGGTAACTAATAAACATAAAATCTACTATTAATCTCAAATACAACCCATATCAACCTTAAGATCCGAGCTGAATCAAGTCACAGTTTAAAGTGTATCAAAACTAGGCCTAAGCCAATAACTACAACTTTCCACACATGAAATAACTCTAATACAAGCTCATATCAATTACGTAATTAAAATTAGCAATCATGGGTGTCTTATGAAGTGGTACAAGTAATCAAACAGGTAAAATATAACAGAAAATCACATGAAATGATAAGTGTAACATGTAAATACATACCGATAACGGTAAATAAGGAAATACACATGAACGAACACTCACATAATAGAATTAGAGAAGGAAAAGAAAACACTCACAACAAAATTAAACAAAGAAGAGAAACACTCACAAAATAGAATTATAGAAGGAAAAGAAAACACTCACAAAATTCTTATTTACTTGAAGAAGAAAGAGAACACTCACCTAAACTCGATCACAATCCAAAGCACTGAAATTCTAGGATCTCGATAAATCTACATAAATTATTTCAATAAAATTTTTTAGATTTTTAAAAGAATATTTTAAGGAGTTTAAATCTTGATTAATTAGTTTGGGAGTTAGAAATATGATTCTTTAGGTTTTAATGAATCTAATCGATTTAATTTAAATTAATTTCTAATTTTTTTGTTGAATTTTTAATAGGCTTTAAACTATTAAAATATTTAACGGGTCTAAATTTAACATTAAGGAATAATGGTTTTTAAAGTGGGTGATTTGAATTAATTTATATTGGTATTACTCTAAAATAGAAAGTAGAAGTATTATAAATTATTGTTTACATTTTTCTCAATTTTTTATATTTTTAATAAATTATTTTAACATGCAAATCTTGTTTCTTTCTTTCTTTTTTCCTTTTTTTCCTCTTTTATTTATTTTTTGTATACCCAATAGCCCAAGCCCAAACTAGGCCTAGGCTAGACCAGACCTGGTCCAGAAATTCTCTTTTCTTTTCTTTTTTTTTTTTGGGTTTAACAGGGCCCAAGGCCCTGTCTGCTAGCTGGCCGGCCTGACCCAGGATAGGCCGGCCCTGTTCTAGCCAGGCCAGACCTGGCCTGGGCCGGCCAGGCCTGGTTCTGGCCTGGATGTCATAATTTTGGGGGTTTTTTTGTTTTCTTTTGTTTTTGATTCTTTGTTGTAAACAAAATTCCAAAAAAAATATAAATTAAAAATTATAAGTTGGTAGATCTTCGTATGTATTTTTTTGTTGAATTTTTGAATTAAGTTTTGATGTATTGATAGATTAGCCTATGTGTCTAATTTAGATCGTTGAATTGAGTTCTAAAAATTTTCTTTTGGAATAAAGTTTTTTAATATGCAATTTATTAGATCCAAACCAATTCTTTTTTTCTTCTTTTAATATTCCAATTAGGGTAATAATTTGTGACTTTTATATATTTTATATAAACAAAGGTGATATTTTTAATGAAAGAAAACGATCATGGAAAGAGTTAAACATTATAAGTTATTTAAATTCTAGTTCCACAATTTAATTTTTTTATTAGAGCTTAGACAAGAATTCTAGATGAAAAATTTATGAGAATATAAATCTAATCATGAAACATTAAATCAAATTTTAATTCATAAAAGTTTGATTTTTACTTACGTTAGTTGTTCCTCCTTATATGCTCCTCAATCCTTACCTCGAAACCCTTTTCGTTCACGATGCCCTTGAGGAGAAAGGAAAGATGCAAGTGGGGAAAGTTGGATTAGGGTTTCTCTTGAGGTAGAAGAGAAAGAAAAGGTTTGAGTCTTTATATAGGTTATTAGATAATTTAGAAACATGAATTCCAATTAAGTTTAGACTGCTTAATTTAGTAGTTAGGATTAGAATTGAAGATTGTTAAAAATCTCAAGGAGATCTGATTTAGATGTGATTTTTGTTAGGATTAAATTAGGATTAGGATTAGGATTGGGTTTTGGATTAATGGGTAAGGATCTCATGATAATGGGTTATGAGTTATATTTAGGCTTTAATTAAAAGAAATAAGTAATATAAGAATATGAAAAATAGAGGGTGGGCTTGTGGGCTTAATTTTTGGGCTTAAAGAAAATAGAAGAAGGAGAAGGAAAAGAATGAAAATAAGAAGTGGGCTCGGCTCATGTGGGCTTAGAATAAAAAGGAAAAGAAAATAAAAAGGAAAAGAAAAATGGGCTGAGCTTATTGGGCTTGGATGAAAATAATAATACTACCCATTAATAATAATTTAAAATAACTAAATATAAGCAATAAGAGTCTACAAGTCATAAATAATAATAATACTAATAATGATACTAAATCAAGTTAATAATAATAATAAGATAATAGGTAGAATTTAGGTAATATTAAAAATAATTATATGGTATTATTAAATAGGGGATATTACATTCTACCCACCTTAACAAAAATTTCGTCCTCGAAATTCCGATAAAGTAGGGAATGATAAAATCAAGTTAAAAGAGAAAATAAGGCTTTCACACCGCTTCTCACTGCATCATGGGTCCACTCGCTTCCATTGCGCGCTCTGATCTCTGCTACCGACTTCAAAATGGAGTGATCAAACTCAGGAGGCAAAATCAGGAAAATAGAATCGAAAAGAGGATAGGAATCAAGATGGAACCCATATTATTCTAGAAAAAGAGTTGGAATTAGGGATATCAAAAGATTCAAGAGATGGATCCTAAAAGAGAGAACGATCAATTCCAAATGGAGTCAATATCATCATATGGATAGTATATGTATATTGCAGTATAACTATAACTTATTTCAAGTTACCGGTATGATCTAGGTTCTCTTTTTATGTTGAACCTGGCTCTGATACATAGAAAACCCTGTCACGCCCCGCTTCCCAAAATACGTGAAAATGGAGTGGCGACGAAGGTTGGCGACATATATATGCGAGAAAATACCCCACGTATACACGCTAAGCCTAAAGTAACCTGAACAAGCTATAAAATCTACTACGATAAATCAATGTCACTACAATATGACATATAAATTGAAAGCACACCTAGAGGGGGGGTGAATAGGTGTAAGTGCTAATCTAGAAACTAAATGCTCTAAATGCGAAAGCTAATGCAAATTTTGCGACACACTTAATACAACACACAAGTGTAGCCGAATTCCCCGTGAAAGGCTCTGGACTAACTCCTCTTGATTCCCCTAAATATGGGTTGAGGTGCTATATGAAGCTCTTGTGGTTAAGTACAAGTGAGGCACACACAAACAACCAAGCATATACAAGATATAGCAATATGAAATATGTAAGGAACAACACAAGTAATGAATGATATGAATGAAGAATGATGCTTTACACAAATGTAAAGAGAGAGAGAGAGTTGAGAGACAATGAATCAAACGCAAAGGCAAAGATATGTTTCGAGGTTCGAGCACCTAGCTCTACATCCCCGCCTTCACCACCGTGAAGGATTTCCAATCCACTATCTCCCACCGAGGGAACCTCTACCGAAGAGGATTTGTTACAATAAAGGGAGTACGGAACTCCTCTCTCAAACACCGCCTCACAACCGAGGGGTAGGCCCGTAGCCAAAACACCACAACACCTCTACCGAAGAGGGTTTACAAACCAAACTCCACCTCTCACTAGAGGGAGCAAACCACAAGCCTCAACCTCTACCAAAGAGGGAGCAAACCAACAACCCAATACAACGACCTCAACCTCTACCAAAGAGGGAGCAACACAAGAAATCAAGGGTTTACAACTAGTGGTATGTCTCAACCACAAACCTCTTTCCTTTTTCCACAAACAATTGATTCTAATAGAATAGGATAGGTGATAGCTCAAGTGTGGAAAAACAAAGTGTTTTGATCAAAGAAAATCTCTTGGGAAAAAAATCAAATTGATGAAGAACAAGAAATCAATTCCCAAAAACCTATTTTCTTTGAAAATAACAAAACACTTAAAAACAAACAAGATGAATCTTTTTGCTCTTTAAACTCTTTTAAAAACTTCTTTTTAAAACCAGAGAGTAGGGAAAAATTAGCTCAGAAAATCTTAGCCAAAACCCTAAAGAAATGGGTTTATATAGGCCAAACCAGAAACTAGCCGTTAGGCAGATCTGTCACCTGACAGGCTAGCGGTCGGCCGGCCGGCCGACTGCCAACGGTCAAAAATCCGACCGTTGGAGCAAACCGGTCGACTGACCGGCCAACCGAAATAAACAGAGAGCACTGCTCTCAGGTCCGGTCGGCGCCCGGCCGACCGTCCCTGTGACTGCCAAACGTGCACAAGCTTGTGCACGTCGGTCGACCGCAAGGGTCGACTGGCCCTTGGTACGGTCGACCCGTGCGGTGGGCCGTCCGGCCTGTCAGCCACAGTTCTGGGGCAGAAAACACATGTTAAAATATTTCTAAAAATTCTTTTAAGTCTTGTAAAAATACTCAAAAATAGTTTTATCATTTTGCATTAATATATAAACATGTGATAAAAATTTCAACTCAATTATCAAGCAATTTGAACTATTTTTGTGTCTTATCATTTTTACCAAAAACCAAAACATGTATTTTTATCAAACTTGGATTTTTTCAACACATGAATAGAGAAGTCAAAATAAGTTTGTTTAAAAGTTAAGCAGGCATGTATAGAATGAAACAACTATACATATATCAATTAAACTTGTTTTGATCAACTATTCATGAAAACCGAAAACCAAACATAAAACGTGTGTTTGTGCACTTGAGCATATCAACTATACTAAGCTTTACAAAAGGATCTAAACACACTATCTAAACTATGGATACCTAAGTCTTCTTGATGACCTCCATCTTCAAGTAGACTCGATCCCAAACGTGATCCACCGAGTGCAAATATATGATCTTGATGCTCGGGCACGGGAATCACCAAGTGAAGGCTTCCAAACTCATCTTTTTGAAGCAATCACCAACTAATATCTTGATCAAAGATCTGTAACTAAAATCACAAGATAATTAGTAAACATAACTACATGAGTTAATCATCTTCAAAACTAGGGTGGAAGGCCTTTGGGCCAACAATCTCCCCCTTTTTGATGATGACAAAACTCATGGAGTTATATATGCATGGATTAAAGTTAAGCTTCAAAGAAGCTCCCCCTTAACTCATGCATAAAACAAATAAACATAAATATGCATGAATGACAATGCATAAACAAGATGCTCTAGATACCAAATGAAATATTCAAAACAAAGCATGCTCTAGAGACCAATTAAAATTAAACCAATTAAACTTAATATACACAAAACACAAATATGCATATATAAAAACATGTACCAATCATGCATAGAGAAAGATTATGAGTTTTATATGCATGTTAAACTCTCAAATAATTCTCCCCCTTTTTGTCAATCATCAACAAAAGGGTAAAAATCAAAACAAAACAAAATCTTCTCCCCCTTTTTGTTTGAAACAAAGAAACAACAAAAAGGTAAAAAAACAATAAAAAACAATGTTCTCCCCCTTTTTGTCTAAAACAAAAAATATCAATAAGGGGTTACAATCAATTAAGATATCAATTAAAAATATGTCAAAGATAGCATTTTGATACCAATTGAAAGTGAAACATAAATTTTGAATATTTTCTTTCAACATAAAGTGTGGGAGTACAAATACCAATTGAAAGACAAAATCAAATTTTCTCCCCCTTTATGAAATACAAATAAACACATGCATAAGCTTGTTTTAAGATACCACTTGAAAACCAATCAATCATTAGAAAATTTTCAGGCTTAGCATAAACAAAATTTTGTGCTCTAAGATATAGAAATATAGTAGGCACAAATAAAACATATATGTATCAAAAAAAAATAGATACCAATAGACATTGATACCATTAAAATGAAAGCATACATACATAAACACATATGAGTATACAAAAGAATCAAGATTGATACCATTGAAAGAGTTCAATGATACCAATTGACATAACAATAAAAGCATGGTATAACTCATATCAAAATGAAGAATACGAACTAGTTAAAATGAAAAAAAAATTTGTTAACTAGTACGAAAACCTTCAAGCAAGGAATAAAAACAAATGATTTTTCATAAAACATGAAATTCACAAAATAACTAACACTCATAATCAATGAAGCATACAATGACTCATGAAAACAAAACATGAGTAAATAAGAAGGGTGAGTGCATCATCAAAATGTGAGGATCATGATCATGAAAATATTCAATTAAGCTCAAAATTCCTTGAAGCATGGAAACATCAAAACTTATTTAATCTTCAAGGTATATGTATGTTCTATACAAACTAAAGTATACATACATATCCAAACACAACGAGTCCACTAAGATATATGCATGAAGGCACATGGCTCAAAAAGGATGTATATGTATAAACAATAATTTGGATAAAATAGACATATACATGAAGTTAAATAAATAAACACACAACAAAACCAAAAATGGGAATACAAGTTAAAATATATGAATCATCAAAACTAGACTATACTAGCACATCTAATGGGTTCAAATATGCATTCAAGCTCAAACATATATAGATTTATTTGTGGCCCATAATATGTACAAGTATAAATCCTAGTGTTGACAAAAACTAACATTTAAACTAATATTCAAATCATGAAGCATCAAAACGAGATATAAATAAACATAATTAAAACAAATGTTGAGAATACAAAAGATTTTATCCATAGAAGGTGTGTATCTCATAAGCTAATTTAAGAATAATTAACTAGTATAAAATTTTTTTTTAAAAAAACTAGTTAAAGATCCTTCAAATACATCAAATCATATGTTTTTCATAAAACATAACTAAATACATAAAGATTCAATCACTCAAGGTCTATAAAGCTCAAAATGATCATGAATCTAAGTCATGAAAAATAAAGGAAAATGTGAGTGTTGAAAGATCATGTAAATGGCATTTTTATGAAACTAGTCATTGAAGCTCAAATGAAACATGAATATCAAACACATCAAAAACATTTTTCATAAAAGCACTAATCTTCATGATATATGTATGATTTATCTAAAACTAACAATACACATACATATCCCAAACATAAAAGAGTCTATCAAATGTATTTGCATGAAGGCAAGAGACTCACGGGTATACATGTATATTTATTAGTTTTGAATTCAAAATACATATTCATGAAGTAAAGCATAAAAATTGACAAAGCATGTATAAATGAGAATCATCATGACTAGTCTATACATATGCATATAGTGAGTACAAATGAGCATGAAGTGCAATCATATGTAAAACAAATGTAGCTCTCTATTTGTACATGTATAATACAAGTATTGATAAAAACTACATCTAAGCATGTTTTTACCTCATGAAGCACATCAAAACATAAAACATGAACATGTTATGAATATGATAAATGAACTAGCATGTACATAATAATAAGGAGTTAGAGATTTATACCAAAAACGATGAGGCACCTCTCTAGTCTCCAAAACGAGGTGGTCTTTCCACCAAATATCCCTTGAAAGTGATGCATCCAAAAAGGTTCTCTTTAAGCACGGAACGCATCCACTCCAAGGTACCGCTACTCTCACGTCATGTGAGAGCCCACACCTACATCAAAAATAGGAGGGGTGGTCTTTGGTACTCATACTCTTTTGGGTCCATGGGGGTTAGTACCTTCTCTAATCCAAACAAACTTTTTTGCTAAATTTACATTATGTAATCTATCAAAGCAAAATTAGCAAGGTGGCCCATACGTCCACAATGTGTACAAGTGTACACATGAGCATACATGTGATGGGTGTGTCTGTGAGGAGCATGTGTATGCCGTGGAGGGTGTGCATGAAAAGATGGAACTTGCTTCTTTCGAAACAAGGATTCCAAACGTGTGTGGCTCTTGGCACATTGGCTCAAAGTAGAGCCCAAACAATCAACACTCTTCTTCAAAATATTTATATCATTTTTAACACTTGAAGATAAAGTGGAGCATGCAATAGGAGAAGTGTGTGATACTACCCTAACATGGCAAACATGTGCATCAATCTCATTTTGCAAACAATCATTCTTCTTTAAACAAACATTTAAATCATTTGAAATAGAAATTATTTTATTTTTCAAAGCAACATTCTCTTTTAAAACAAAATCAACTTTTGAAGTTAAAACTTTATTATTCTTCAAAACATCATTACAATCATTTTTAGATTTCAAAAATTCATTTTCTTTAAGTGCAAGTTCAAGTTGAAATTTTAATGAATCCCTTTCATTAGAAATCTCCTCTTTCTCTTACAAAACAACATCAAGTCTAGCAATCAAATTTTTATTATCATTGTTAATGCTTAGACTTTTCTTTTTCAAAACATTATATTTTTCAATCAATTTTTCACAAACAATAGATAGTTCTTCATTCAAAGCATGGGGATCAACATAATCATCACATGAAGAACTAGCATCAAAACTATTTAGTTGAGATTCTGATTGTACCTCAAGGGAGTCATTCCCTTGGACCATGAAGCATTGAGATTCGGATTCTCCACTAGATTCCTCCGGTTGGATTTGTACTTAAGCTCGGAGGTAGTGGTTGTGGTTGTCAACATATCCACACTGCTGATTGGTAGTGAAAAGTGCATTTTTATCATAACATTTACCATCACATTTTCATATTTATTTATTTAATTCTGCACATTTATTAATATTTTGTGATTTATTGTGTGCAGGCCTCGAGTTCTTATTTTTATAAGAAATAAAGCTTAATGAAGCCCAAAAGCCCATATCCAAGCCCAAGTCCAAGCCCAGGTGTAAAAGTGCAAATACCAAATGTCAAAAGTGCAAATACATAAGGGCCAAAGTTGCAAATACAAAGAAGAGGGAAGGATAGACTTTTATTCAACCCTAATGCTTGCAGGAAAGAGTTTAAAGATAAATTCGGATTCAGACTGTACATGTTTAGTATTCAGATCATAACTTTTGCTACAGATATGCAAATCCGATGATTCAAAATGCTCCAGAAAGAAGACTTGAAGCCCTACAACTCTTATGTTGATCAAACTTTCCAATTCAGTCCGTAGATAAGCCAATTTCGGCGATCAATAGGATAATAAATTGCAGGACAGATTTGATTTGAACTTCTATGATAAGTGCCACAAGTCTGGAGATAAGATTTTTTGGGAGAGTTGTACTAGGACTCTACATCTTCCAACTCCTATAAATACCCCTGCAGATGCAACACAGAAAGCGTCCAGCATCCAGCCAAGGGCCAAAAGCTAGGTTTTTAGTTTCTAGGTTAGATTTTCTTCTCTTTTTATTTTCAAGAGAGAGAGAGGCTTATATTGAGCGTGACACCGATGTACCCTTCCTCTTCTCTGCATTTGTATTCAGCAATAAAGGTAATTATTTTTCTTTTGTTCATTGTTCTGATATTTTATTTTTCTTTTTGTTTTCCTTTCTTTTTCTCTGTGATCTCTTGTGGTTGTTGATGAACATGCATGTGGATTCCAAAAGCAAGTATAACTAAGCTACGTGAGAGCCAACGATAGTTCATGAAAACGTTCTCCACTTCCAAGCTTCGCATCACTTCGTTCTTGATATGCTTGACGATATAATGTGCACAAGGACCGGGCTCGAGTTTATGATCTATGCGTTGATCGTCTCCTAAGCAGGTAGAACATGTAAGGTTTTCACGTTTTTTCTCACCAAACTCAAGTAAGTATTCTTTTCTTTCTTTCTTTTTGTAGATTAAATCATAAAACTTCTCCATATTCTTTTCTACCACCCATTGTAAATACCACTACTTAATAATAAAAAGATAATTTTTAGAGATAACTTGCTTAACGCTTCCATCGCAGTCCCTCCTTGAGGATCACGACCCGCATAGCCCTGCTACCGCGGATTAGAACTGAGACTTGCACATCATATTCTAAAATACTATATTTTTGTGTGCAGGAAAATTCAGTCAACTGCAAAGGCGGAATCAAAGTTAGAAGCAAGCATAAGATATTCTTTAGGTAATGTGCTTCTAATGGCCTCAAGAGCTTGTGTATTGGCCCCTATATGAATGCGATTTCCAAGATAGCATTTCTTGGTAGCCGCAAGGAAAACATGTAAGCCTAGGGTTTGTAGGTAAATGGACATCCTAGTCTTCCAAACAAGAATGTTGGAAGCATCATACATAGGTGGGGTCATGAAGTCCATGGTAAACTATATGTGTGCAAACAAGCAAATGCAAACAAGAGATTAGCAAACAAATGGATCTCACTCCTAGGATGTTGAGCCTAAGTATCAGGAGCGTTGGCTCTGATACCAATTGAAAGCACACCTAGAGGGGGGGTGAATAGGTGTAAGTGCTAATCTAGAAACTAAATGCTCTAAATGCGGAAGCTAATGCAAAATTTGCAACACACTTAATACAACACACAAGTGTAGCCGAATTCCCCGTGAAGGGCTCTGGACTAACTCCTCTTGATTCCCCTAAATATGGGCTGAGGTGCTATATGAAGCTCTTGTGGTTAAGTACAAGTGAGGCACACACAAACAACCAAGCATATACAAGATATAGCAATATGAAATATGCAAGGCACAACACAAGCAATGAATGATATGAATGAAGAATGATGCTTTGCACAAATGTAAAGAGAGAGAGAGTTGAGAGACAATGGATCAAACGCAAAGGCAAAGATATGTTTCGAGGTTCGAGCACCTAGCTCTACATCCCCGCCTTCACCACCGTGAAGGATTTCCAATCCACTATCTCCCACCGAGGGAACCTCTACCGAAGAGGATTTGTTACAATAAAGGGAGTACGGAACTCCTCTCTCAAACACCGCCTCACAACCGGGGGTAGGCCCGTAGCCAAACAACCACAACACCTCTACCGAAGAGGGTTTACAAACCAAACTCCACCTCTCACTAGAGGGAGCAAACCACAAGCCTCAACCTCTACCAAAGAGGGAGCAAACCAACAACCCAATACAACAACCTCAACCTCTACCAAAGAGGGAGCAACACAAGAAATCAAGGGTTTACAACTAGTGGTATGTCTCAACCACAAACCTCTATCCTTTTTTCACAAACATCGATCCTAATAGAATAGGATAGGTGATAGCTCAAGTGTGGAAAAACAAAGTGTTTTGATCAAAGAAAATCTCTTGGGAAAAAAATCAAATGATGAAGAACAAGAAATCAATTCCCAAAAACCTATTTTCTTTGAAAATAACAAAACACTTAAAAACAAACAAGATGAATCTTTTTGCTCTTTAAACTCTTTTAAAAACTTCTTTTTAAAACCAGAGAGTAGGGAAAAATTAGCTCAGAAAATCTTAGCCAAAACCCTAAAGAAATGGGGTTATATAGGCCAAACCAGAAACTAGCCGTTAGGCTGATCTGTCAGCCTGACAGGCTAGCGGTCGGCCGGCCGGCCGACCGCCAACGGTCAAAAATCCGACCGTTGGAGCAACCGATCGACTGACCGGCCGACCAAAATAAACAGAGAGCACTGCTCTCAGGTCCGGTCGGCCGCCCGGCCGACCGTCCCTGTGACTGCCAAACGTGCACAAGCTTGTGCACGTCGGTCGACCGCAAGGGTCGACTGGCCCTTGGTACGGTCGACCCGTGCGGTCGGCCGTCCGGCCTGTCAGCCACAGTTCTGGGGCAGAAAACACATGTTAAAATATTTTTAAAAATTCTTTTAAGTCTTGTAAAAATACCCAAAAATAGTTTTATCATTTTGCATTGATATATAAACATGTGATAAAAATTTCAACTCAATTATCAAGCAATTTGAACTATTTTTGTGTCTTATCATTTTTACCAAAACCAAACATGTATTTTTATCAAACTTGGATTTTTTCAACACATGAATAGAGAAGTCAAAATAAGTTTGTTTAAAAGTTAAGCAGGCATGTATAGAATGAAACAACTATACATATATCAATTAAACTTGTTTGATCAACTATTCATTAAAACCGAAAACCAAACATAAAACGTGTGTGTTTGTGCACTTGAGCATATCAACTATACAAAGCTTTACAAAAGGATCTAAACACACTATCTAAACTATGGATACCTAAGTCTTCTTGATGACCTCCATCTTCAAGTAGACTCGATCCCAAACGTGATCCACCGAGTGCAAAGGTATGATCTTGATGCTCGGGCACGGGAATCACCAAGTGAAGGCTTCCAAACTCATCTTTTTGAAGCAATCACCAACTAATATCTTGATCAAAGATCTGTAACTAAAATCACAAGATAATTAGTAAACATAACTACATGAGTTAATCATCATCAAAACTAGGGTGGAAGGCCTTTGGGCCAACATAAATATCTAACACAATGATAATAGATGAATAAAGGAAAGAAAATGGCAACTGGATGCGATAAAGATAGAATCAGGAAATAACGTGAATAAAATAGCAAGAATACCTATGATCAAGAAAAGAGAGACTCCAGATTCTCGTAACACGTACGAGCTCAATGAAACCTGAACAATATAAGAAAATGTCTAATACCTTGGACGTGCGAATCCAGGGTCGTCAGAAAGTGACCTAGTGAGTGTGTGTGTAAAGAGGACTGCTAGTGCATATAAACAATGTGCGCAGAATAATAACAAGATAACTGCAAACATAGGATAACTAAATAAAGTAATAAACAGACAACTGAAACATAACTGAATAATAACATGAATGAAGATAAAAAGACAACTATCACAATTGTAAACAAACAACTTGTTGGAACTTATTTCGATGAAGACGTTTGTGAAGATCAAATTCATTTGAAGCTCTAACACATGACGAATCAAGAGTCCTACATGATCAAGATGTGCCAAGGAGAGTTGATAGAGTGTGGTTTGTAAAGTTGAAATAGCATGTAAAAGCCTTGATACAAACACACACTTCATTGGTCCATTAGTCGACTTAATGTCCATTATAAGTTTACTAATCAATGTGTAGTCGACTAACCCAGTTACCCAAGTCGACTAATCCTGTGTCCTGAAACAGACCAACTCTCTGTTTGTGTATTAGTCGACCAACAGTCAACTATAGTCGACTAATACATTTTTCTAGTCGACTAACCCTTGTTCCTAAGTCGACTAATAACTGGTCAAGTCGACTATCAAGTAGTTGCAGTCGACTTGAAGTAGTTATTCTGAAACTGTTCTTCCAACGGCCACTGACCTAGTCGACTAATAGCTAAACATAGTCGACTAATGAAGGAATTTTGCCTAGGTTAGTCGACTAACTCAAAAAGCAAGTCGACTAATTGGCAGTTCTGACTGTTGGACAGTTTCTGACTGTTGGTCTTTTGTGCAACGTTTTCCAACGTTCATATCATCTGAAATTGCACCAATAACTCCCTAACTAACCCTAGTCTTCAGCTATAAATAGGGAAGTTATACCAAAGGCCAATTACCAAGAGTTTTTATCAGTTTTCCAAAGCCAAAATCTGCAAACCTGAAAACTATTTTTCCCACTTCAGTTCTTCACCAAAAGACATTTCCATTGTGAAGATTCTCTGAAGTTCTTGTTTCCTATACTGAACCTTGTCCCACATACACATTCAGTATCAAGGCTATAGGAAAAGTATTGTAATT
Source organism: Agave tequilana (assembly GCA_038442645.1). NCBI lineage: Eukaryota > Viridiplantae > Streptophyta > Magnoliopsida > Asparagales > Asparagaceae > Agave > Agave tequilana. The sequence continues at coordinate 149,598 of JAVJIF010012814.1, forward strand.
CTCAAAGCAAATCATTGTACACAGGAGGCTTCTTGGTTGTAGAGGCAGTTGTACAAGGTGAAGGTATTCTCTTGGTGGAAGAGAAGGTGTTCTCTTGGTGGAAGAGAAGGTGTATACATTTGGCGAAGGGGATTTGTCAAGTGGTGTACATGGTGTATTGATTTTGGGTGGCAAAATCAAGGTTAAAGGAAAATCTCAAGCGGGTGGCTTGGGGACTGGATGTAGGTCACAAGGACCGAACCAGGATAAATCTCTCTTGTTTGCGTTTGTGCATTTTCTGAGATTTGATTTCCTTTTTGCAAGTTACTTCTTTGATTAACGATTAATCCTTCTTGTTTTAGTGTTATGTTGACTTGTGTATTTTAGATCATTGTTGCCAACAGAGATAATTCCGCATTTATCAATATCTCGGGGACCAACATTTGGTATCAGAGCAAGATCCAACATTTGGTATCAGAGCCGGCATCACATTTCATACCCTGAACTGGCGTATACGCTCTGATCCAACATTTGGTATCAGAGCGGGTACAAGTCAACAACAAAGATGGCAACGGAGTTCTCATCATCCCAGTTCAAAGAAGGACATTCTACACAACGTCCACCGCTGTTTGACGGATCCAATTACAACTACTGGAAGTGTAGAATGAAGATCTACTTGCAATCGCTCAACTACGACCTTTGGAACATCGTAGAAGCAACGTACACCAAGCCCACAACCAACTACAACGCTTGGAGTGAAGATCAAATGAAGAACGCGAACCTTGACGCCAAAGCGATGAATGCTCTATTCTGTGCCCTAACTAAAGAAGAGTTCAACCGTGTTTCAACAGCAACTTCTGCACATCAAATATGGCATACTCTTCAGGTAACATACGAAGGCACTATAAAGTTAAGGAATCTAAAATATCTGTTCTTGTCCACAGGTTTGAGTTATTCAAAATGGAGGAGAATGAAACCATATCTGAGATGGTTACAAGATTCACCGACATCACCAATACCTTAGCATCCTTGGAAAGGACTACACCCAAGTTGAAAAAGTTCAAAAGATCCTTCGTGCACTCACACCAGAATGGGAGAAGAAGACAACCGCCATTGAAGAGGCGAATGATCTCTCAATTATGACATTAGAAAACTTAATCGGTAATCTAATGGCATATGAAGTGCAATTAGAAGAAAGGAAGAAGGACGAACGACAACACCGTTCAAAGAAGAAAGAACTCGCCTTCCATGCATCTTCTGACACGGACAATGATGACGAAGAGGAGATGGCAATGCTCTCAAAGAAATTCAGGAAATTTCTAAAGCAAGGTAAATTCAAATGCTTTAATTGTGATAAACCAGGTCATATGAAGATGGATTGTCCTTTGCTTAAGAAGAAAGATAAGTACAAGAGTAAGAAGTTCAGAAAGAAGAAGAACTACGAAGCATCATCAGAATACAGTGATTCATCTTCATCTGATGAAGAAGAATCCACTGAACGTGTCAACCTATGTTACATAGCACTTGAAGATGATGAGGTATCATATTCTGAACTCTCTGATGCATTCCATGAATTATTTCTTGATCTGAAAATGAAAAAACTGAAAAAACAAAGTTTTGTCAAAAGAAAATGAGAAACTTTTAAAGGAAAATTCATGTTATGCATTACAATGTTCATCTATAAATTCTCAACAACAAGATGAGTTTGAAAAATCATATCATCTTTGAAAATTGAAAATGAGAAATTTATAAAAGAGAACATTTTTCTGAAAAAGGAAACTAAGTCTTTGAATGAAAGGATTTCTATATTGGATAAAGACATGTTAGTTTTCAAAAATAAATATGAAGATCTTTTGCAAAATGTGACTAAGTTTAATAAAGGAAAAGAAAATTTGAATGCTTTATTATCTTTTCAGAAATTGTCACATGATAATCATGGTATTGGATTTATTGCAAAATCTTCATGTTATAGTAATCCATATAGTTCTTTTGTAAAAAGAAAGTCTAAGAAAAGTAAGTTTATATGGATTCCTAAAATTTAAGTTTTCATGATAAAAATACATATATTGCATCATACATTCATGATATATGTGATTCTTGCAACTATGTGTATACTAACAGGTGGAAACCAAATTCTAAATGGATTTGGACTCCTAAAGGTTAATATGTTCTTTTATGTTTGGTACCATCTAACGTTTATCTTGCAGGTACCATATAAAAATTGATAAAGAACAATTATATATATACGTACTAATATATTTGTTGCAGGGGGAGAACAAAGTATTTCTCTATTTTGTTATAACCCAATTTCTGCAGGGGGGAGGAAAATATAACATATCTTCTGCAGGGGGGGGAGGACTGCACACAAAGCGTCATCATCAAAAAGGGGAGAATGTTGGAACTTATTTCGATGAAGACGTTTGTGAAGATCAAATTCATTTGAAGCTCTAACACATGACGAATCAAGAGTCCTACATGATCAAGATTTGCCAAGGAGAGTTGATAGAGTGTGGTTTGTAAAGTTGAAATAGCATGTAAAAGCCTTGATACAAACACACACTTCATTGGTCCATTAGTCGACTTAATGTCCATTATAAGTCGACTAATCAACGTGTAGTCGACTAACCTAGTTACCCAAGTCGACTAATCCTGTGTCCTGAAACAGACCAACTCTCTGTTTGTGTATTAGTCGACCAACAGTCAACTATAGTCGACTAATACATTTTTCTAGTCGACTAACCCTTGTTCCTAAGTCGACTAATAACTGGTCAAGTCGACTATCAAGTAGTTGCAGTCGACTTGAAGTAGTTATTCTGAAACTGTTCTTCCAACGGCCACTGACCTAGTCGACTAATAGCTAAACATAGTCGACTAATAGAAGGAATTTTGCCTAGGTTAGTCGACTAACTCAAAAAGCAAGTCGACTAATTGGCAGTTCTGACTGTTGGACAGTTTCTGACTGTTGGTCTTTTGTGCAACGTTTTCCAACGTTCATATCATCTGAAATTGCACCAATAACTCCCTAACTAACCCTAGTCTTCAGCTATAAATAGGGAAGTTATACCAAAGGCCAATTACCAAGAGTTTTTATCAGTTTTCAAAGCCAAAAATCTGCAAACCTGAAAACTGTTTTTCCCACTTCAGTTCTTCACCAAAAGACATTTCCATTGTGAAGATTCTCTGAAGTTCTTGTTTCCTATACTGAACCTTGTCCACATACACATTCAGTACCAAGGCTATAGGAAAAGTATTGTAATTCTCAAAGCAAATCATTGTACACAGGAGGCTTCTTAGTTGTAGAGGCAGTTGTACAAGGTGAAGGTATTCTCTTGGTGGAAGAGAAGGTGTTCTCTTGGTGGAAGAGAAGGTGTATACATTTGGCGAAGGGGATTTGTCAAGTGGTGTACATGGTGTATTGATTTTGGGTGGCAAAATCAAGGTTAAAGGAAAATCTCAAGCGGGTGGCTTGGGGACTGGATGTAGGTCACAAGGACCGAACCAGGATAAATCTCTCTTGTTTGCGTTTGTGCATTTTCTGAGATTTGATTTTCTTTTTTGCAAGTTACTTGTTTGATTAACGATTAATCCTTCTTGTTTTAGTGTTATGTTGACTTGTGTATTTTAGATCATTGTTGCCAACAGAGATTTCCGCATTTATCAATATCTCGGGGATCAACACAACTGATGTCAAGATGTGCAACCTAGCATATGTCACTAGTATTGTATATAATCTGATCATGTGTACAATAAGGTAGGGTATCAATTCAGGGCATAACACCTGATTAAATGATTTATTATTATAATCGGAGAATATGAATGTATTGCATTTGAGTTATTCAATAATAATCATTAGTGTCTTTGTTATTCTTGTCCCTTTCCCATCAGCGTCCCATAACACCGACAGTTCACACTGGAGCCTGCACTTCCAGTAGAACTCATCCAAACTCCGATATGTGGGTACCATTATTCGAATAGGGGAGAAACTAAATAACATATGCTCATGACGTTATCATCATACAGGTATGTGTGATGTTAATATGCACTGAGAATGCTTATCACGCTAACACCAGGTGGCACAGGCAGGAGGTAGCCTACAGATTCAAGAGGTGGCCCCATTATGTGTATGGTGTGGCACTTTACTCCGTGTGGCACTTAGTTCCATTCAGGATCCGTCGGACACTAGCACGATTGTGGGATCCATCCTCATCATCCCCCGACACAAGCGGCATGCTCCGCCAGACGTCGGTATGACTGTGCTATTAATAGGGTAACAGTGCATGGGACATAAGTACAGGGATACAGGAGTTCAGTATATAGGAGTACCAGATGTCTGGTAGCAGTATTATAATTATGCCAAGGTTCCCGTAAAAGTGATAATCATGAATGCCAAATCTGGTAACTAGTACACATAAAATCTACTATTAATCTCAAATACAACCTATATCAACCTCAAGATCTGAGCCGAATCAAGTCACAGTTTAAAGTGTATCAAAACTAGGCCTATGCCAATAACGACAACTTCCAACACATGAAATAACGCTAATACAAGCTCATATCAACTATGTAATTAAAGTGAGCAATCATGGGTGTCTCATGAAGTGGTACAAGTAATCAAACAGGTAAAATATAATAGAAAGTCATATGAAATGATAAGTGTAACAAGTAAACACATACCGACAACAGTAAATAAGAAAATACACAAGAACGAACACTCACATGATAGAATTAGAGAAGGAAAAGAAAACACTCACAACGAAATTAAATAATGAAGAGAAACACTCAAAAAATAGAATTGTAGAAGGAAAAGAAAACGCTCACAAAATTCTTATTCACTTGAAGAAGAAAGTGAACACTCACCTGAACTCGATCACAATCCAAAGTACTGAAATTCTAAGATCCCGATAAATCTACATAAAATTATTTCAATTAAAATTGTTAGATTTTTAAAAGAATATTTTAAGGAGTTTAAATCTTGATAATTAGTTTGGGAATTAGAAATAAGATTCTTTAGATTTTAATGAATCTAATAGATTTAATTTAAA